>CM053027.1:541167113-541437113 GCA_028564925.1 Lithobates sylvaticus | reverse complement strand
AAAAAAAAAAAAAAAAAAAAAAAAAAAAAATAAAAAAAAAAAAAAAAAAAAAAAAAAAAAAAAAAAAAAAAAAAAAAAAAAAAAAAAAAAAAAAAAAAAAAAAAAAAAAAAAAAAAAAAAAAAAAAAAAAAAATAAAAAAAAAAAAAAAAAAAAAAAAAAAAAAAAAAAAAAAAAAAAAAAAAAAAAAAAAAAAAAAAAAAAAAAAAAAAAAAAAAAAAAATAAAAAAAAAATTAAAAAAAAAAAAAAAAAAAATAAAAAAAAAAAAATAAAAAAAAAAAAAAAAAAAAAAAAAAAAAATAAAAATTAATATGGGGGTTAAGGGTTGATATTAGGGCTAGGGGTTAGGATTAGGGATTAATATTAGGGTTAGGGGTCAATATTATGGTTAAAGGTTTGGATTAGGGTTTAATATTAAGGTTAGGATTAGAAGTTAATAAGTGTTAGGGGTGTAGGATTAGGGGTTAATATTAAGGTTAGGGGTCAATATTGGGGTTAACGGTTAGGGGTCAACATTAGGGTTAGCGGTCAACATTAGGGTTAGGATTAGGGGCTAATATTAGGGTTATGATTAGGGGTTAATATTAGGGTTATGATTAGTGTTAGGGGTTAATATCAGGGTTAGCGGTAAATATTAGGGTTAGCAGACAATATTAGGGTTAGTGGTTGGGGTTAATAGTAGGGTTGGAGGTTAAAATTAGGATCAAGGGTTAATATTTGGGTTAGTAGTTGATATTAGGGTTAAATTTATTTTACATATTTTATTTAAAATATAATAATTCTCAAAAGCGCGCTAAAAAGCTCAAAACCACCCATATCAAGCATTTCCATGCATTTCTATGGTACAAAAAAAGCTTCATAAATGCATCAATCTACCGATTCTAGCTATAAATAAAAGCTCTGGAACTTTTTTGAGCTTCAGATGATTTGGAGTGGAGATGTGAACCATCTCCATAGAGAACAATTGATTTTTTTCTCCTCCAGTGTTTTGGAGCTTCCAGTTTCCAGCTACAAAACGCTGAGGTGTGAATGGGGACTTGTACACCAGCAATTAATTGGAGTTGCTGGTACATGAGTGATTTAGATTTTTTAAATGGATCATATAGTGGGATGGAGTAGATGTCTTGAAACCTGCATATAACAATAACATGCTGGTTCCTTGTGTGTAATTATTATTTTTTTATCCCCTTAACATTTAATTTGCTTGAAGACCTTTAGTTTACCAAGAGGTAGTTGGCCAAGTTTGATTTAAAAATGAAGGTAAAATCTAGAATCACTGATTATTTAATCTTGGTTGTTTCAGAGAGAGAGACTTGCTCCATATCACACAGATTTAAAGCAAAACTAAACCCATTGATTTAACTATTTTCCAAAATAGTTAGGCTGGGGTTCACACTATTGCGAATTGGATGAGGGTTTCCTCGCATCCAATTCGCATGTCAGGAGACTGTGACCGGCTCTCAATGGAGTCGGTTCACAGCTCCGGGACGGCTGTGGAGCAAATTGCAGGGAAGTCCTGTGCGTCTTTGGTCCTTTCAGGTCCGAATTCAGACTGAAATCGGACCTGACACTGTGAACAGGGACGCACCAGACCCCTGCTGTGAGCTGCTCCGCATGGCAGTGTGAACTCAGCCTTATACTCAAGGCATGTCATGAATGATAACTGCTATAATCCTATGTGCTCTCAATCATACGGTCAAGCCTTTAACCACTTCAATACAGGACATTTTCACCCCCTTCCTGCCCAGACCAATTTTTAGTTTTCAGCGCTGTCGCACTTTAACTGACAATTGCTGACAGTCGTGCGACATGGCACCCAAACAAAATTGACGTCCTGTTTTCCCCTCAAATAGAGCTTTCTTTTGGTGGTATTTGATCACCTATGCAGGTTTTTTTTTTTTTTGTGTTTTTATAAACAAAAGAATAGCGACAATTTTGAAAAAAAACACAATATTTTTTACTTTTTACTATAATATACATTTTTAAAAAAAACAAATGTTTTCCTCAGTTTAGGCCGATACGTATTCTTCTACATATTTTTGGTAAAAAAAATCGCAATAAGCGTATATTGGTTTGTGCAAAAGTTATAGTGTCTACACAATAGGGGATAGATTTATGGCATTTTATTTCTTTATTTTTTTTTACTAGTAATGACGGCGATCTGCGATTTTATTCCTGACTGTGACATTGTGATGGACATATCGGAAACTTTTGACACATTTTTGGGACCATTCACATTTACACAGCGATCAGTGCTATAAAATTGCACTGATTACTGTGTAAATGTGACTGGCAGGGAAGGGGTTAACACTAGGGGGCTAGGGAGGGGTTAATTATGTTCCCTGGGAGTGATTCTAACTGAGGGGGGAGGGGACTCACAAGGGGAGGAGACCAATCGGTGTTCCTCTGTACTAGGAACACACCATCGGTCTCCTCTCCTCTTACAGGATGTGGACCTGTGTGTTTACACATACAGATCCATGGTCCTGCTGTGTTCCCGAGCAATCGCGGGTGCCCGGCGGACATCGCGGCCGAGCGGGGCATCCCCTAGTTGGCCAGGAAGGGGAGGACATCATATGACGCCCACCCAGGATGGAAGATCCCATCTGCGGGCGTCATATTACTATGGGCGGGTAGGGAAGTGGTTAATTGGCTGGTGTCATAGTGATCACATGCAGCACCTTGGTGACTACAGATCAAAAAGAGGCTAAGATGACAGCTTTCTTGGCTGTAAAGGATAGGAGGGTTTAGTTCTGCTTTAAGTAAAAAATTCCTCAAATGATCAATGTAGTGTTAGTAGTGGCTCTTATGCCGCGTACACACGATCGGAAATTCCTCAAATGATCAATGTAGTGTTAGTAGTGGCTCTTATGCCGCGTACACACCATCGGAATTTCAGCCAGCAAAAGATTGAGAGCAGGTTCTCAATTTTTCAGACGGTAAAAGTTTCGATCGGAAATTCTGATGGTCTGTACCAATTCCGACGCGCAAAATTCCTACGCATGCTCGGAAACAATTTGACGCATGCTTGGAAGCATTGATCTTAATTTTCTCGTCTCGTCGTAGTGTTGTACGTCACCGCGTTCTTGACGGCCGAAAGTTCAGCGAACTTTTGTGTGACCGTGTGTATGCAAGCCAAGCTTGAGCGGAATTCCGTCGGAAAAAACATTCAAGATTTTTCAGACGGAGAATCTGCTCGTGTGTACGTGGCATTAGAATGGCTGCTGATTATAATGCAAGATCTTCTTCAAAGGACTATTGCATTTTTGCAAAACAAAGTCAGGTACTATTACACAGTGAGATGCCCCAGCTTCTGTTGCTGTAGGAGAAGTGCAGGACAGCATCCAAAAGGCAAAGCTGGGTGGGAGGAGTCTGACTCGGTGTTGTGGTGACCATCTTGAGGCAGACTTCCTCTACCAATATTCACCTTATAGATGCTGCTCAGAGTGTCCCGAGCTCCGTGTGTGGTGTATGGAGGAGCTGCAGGCCTTAAAAGGTGCTTTTTTTCGTGGCTGTTCTCAGTCTGTCTTGTTGCTGCTTTGTGCTGGGTTAGCAAATATGAAGTTATTCTTATTGTTTGGGTGAGAGTAGAATAATGAGGGGGACTATACTGTAAAATGTATATGTGTTCTGTTTTTATTGAGCTGAATCATGCTAAATATGTGTTTTCCCTTCTTTGTGCAGGGTCGGAAAAATCAGCAAGACGTAGGTGGAGATGGTGAATTAAAGAAGTTTGATGGTGCTGGATATGACAAGGATCTAGTTGACGCTTTAGAGAGGGACATCATTTCCAGGAATCCCAATATTCACTGGTATGTGTATAGTCTGTGGTGCTGTCCAGCACAGTTTCGTAAGCCTTGCAGATGAAAATAACAATACTGTTTCATTGTGACGATGATGTTCTCAGGGTGATCAGTGTTGGTCATCTTACTTTAAAAAAGTAATTACTTAAGTTACAAATTACTTCTCCCAAAAAGCAATTGCGTTAGTAACTCAGTTACTACATTGGAAAAGTAATTAGTTATGCAGCAAAGTAACTGTGACTTTTTAAAAAAAAATTCTATACCAGGGATATGCAATTAGCGGACCTACAGCTGTTGCCGAACTACAATTCCCATGAGGCATAGGAAGACTCTGACAGCCACAAGCATGACACTCAGAGGCAAAGGCATGATGGGACTTGTAGTTTTGCAACAGCTGGAGGTCCACTAATTGCATATCCCTGTTCTATACGTTTAACTTAGGGGAGGGTCTAGTATTACTGTAAGCAAGGGGCCCATTTATTATTATTGTTATATCGTGTAACCAAGGGGCTGCTCTATTATTACTCTAACCAAGGGGCAGATCTGTTATGGCGTGTAAGCAAGGGGGCGGGTCTATTATTATTATTATATCGTGTAAGGGGCGGATGGCTACAGAAGGGGGTGAATGTTAAATTAATGGGCAGAGCTCGATATATAACAATAATAATAAATGCGCCCATTGGTTACAGTAATACTAGACCCGCCCCTTAGTTACACGATAGACGCCCCTTGCAGAGTAGCACAAGCATCAGGAGCGTGGGGACATCGCCTCGTACAATTACATGTTAACTGCGCCTGCGCGGTGTAGAGTTCACTCAGAGCTGTTTAGGTTTGGCAATTTTTGTAAGCTCCGTAGTCCTTCGTACTGCGCAAGCGCTGCGCCTGCGCAGTACAGGGGGTCCTTATCCGGCGGGGAACTTTTTCGGCAGGACACCGGAATTACACTACTGCCATCTAGTGGCGGTAGATGTAATTGTGGTAACGCCACCCAAGTAATGGGAACTGCATTACCATGAGGGGAAAAGTAATCAGTTTGATTACTCGTTACCCTCTAAAGTAACTGCGTTAAGTAACTATGTTTTATTTTAACTCAGTTACTTACATCACCGAGGGTGATGTGCAGCATTTGGCTGTCTGCTATGCTCAAAGCAATTAGTGCTAAGCCCAACAAGTTACATTTTGACTGATCAGAACATACAGTATGTTGCATCTTTCAAATGCTTTTTTTTATCATCCCATGAGGGACACAGGAATTCACATTTGGTCCTTTAGTAGTAGCTATCTGGATCAGTGTTTCCCAAACACTAGCTTAGCACACTATACCCCACTAGACTGTATATGCAGGGCTAGTCTGGAATGTGACCTTTGGGCTCTGGGCTCTGCATTGTGGCACTTTTCATACCAGAGTGTACTGCGTTAATTAGTTGTTGAGTGCTTTCCAGGTCAAGAGCCATGGCACAGCCCCAATATTCACAAAGACTAAGGCCTGTCCGGTTGAAGCACTGGGAGCTGTCTCTTTGTTTACACCACAAGGTGCCTAAGGAGGAGATATTTTTACTTATCATCTAGATTCTGCACCACATCCCCTAGTAGATAAATATATAATCGAGAAATAAGGTTTTGGGGATTTTAGAGATGCACATTTACAACAGGTTATTTAGAAAAAATATAAAAACAAACATCCAAAGATAAATATTTGATATTACAGTACATTTACAGGCGCAAACTGATTCAATCTCTACATGTTTTGCCTTTATTATTGGCTTCTTCAGGAGAATTTTTGATATCAGGCACAGTATACACTAGAAGTAGAAAGAGTTTTTAAGAAAAAATAACATAATAAACAGTCGAAATACATAACAGGTATTCAACAAAACATATACAACATTGTATGTTTTGTTGAATACCTGTTATGTATTTCGTATATTTTTTCTTAAAATTTTTTTTTTCTAATAAATTAATATTCTTTTCTAAATAACCTGTTGTAAATGTGCACCTCTAAAATCCCAATTTTCTGCCACCGCTGTTTTACTGCACTACGGGCTAGGCTGAAGCGCAGAGTACTACAGCATCTGGTGTGTGAAGCGATCTGTATGCAATGTGTTCTCTTTCCTGCCATTCAGCCTAGAGGAAGCACCAGGTGGATCTGAAGTCTTTCAGTTGCCTGTCTATAATGACCTGGTCACCTTCCGCCTTCATTAGCACAGGCTGCATGGGAATATAAGTACTAGAAGCCTTGCCTCACATGCATTACTGCTGCGCGGAAGCAACAGGACTTCGTTAAGACACAGAAGGGACATTCCTTCTGCCACGGGTGAACACCGGTAAACTAGGCCCATTCTATTCGAGTTGTTGTTCTGGGGGGGGGGCGGGGGGGACGTGGACCTGGGATCCTCAGGGAAAAAACAGACACCTGTAATCTAGAACCTGGTGCCCCTTTTTGTTGTAGGATCATCATCATCAGAGTCTTCATCAGCTCTGTTAGATGAGACAGAGGGGTTGATTCACTAAAACTGGAGAGTGCGAAATCTGATGCAGCTGTGCATGGTAGCCAATACAAAATAAAAAAATCAATCAGCGCAACCCAATAATAGGTAGATATTATACAGGAATGCAGGCTGGACACTTAACCGCTTAAGGACCGCCTCCTGCACATATACGTCGGCAGAATGGCACGGCTGGGCACATCAACGTACAGGTATGTTGTCCTTTAAGAGCCCAGCCGTGGGTCACGCGCACGCCGGTCCTGAGCTCCGTGACCACGGTCGCGGGACCAGTGGACCCGATTGCCGCTGGTGTCCCGCGATTGGGTCACAGAGCTGAAGAACGGGGAGAGGTATGTGTAAACAAACCTCTCCCCGTGCTTCCTAGTGAGGCTGTCACTGATCGGCTGTTCCCTGTCATAGGGAAAGATGATCAGTGACGTCACATGCCAAGCCTCGCCCCCCTACTGTAAGAAAACACACACAGGGCTCACTCAACCCATCCCCGCCCCCTAGTGGTTAACTCATTCACTGCCAGTGTCATTTACACAGGAATTAGTGCATTTAAAGAGGAAGTAAAGCCTCTTAAAAAAAAAAGACACCCTGCAAGGCAAAGGCATAATGAGCCAGTATGCATTCGCTGGAGCGGCGATGACGTCACTCCTGTGCATGCGCAGGAAGGCGGCATATCGCCGTGAACCCGGCATGCGTAGTTCGCATGCGCCGTAGACAGTGATGCCTTTTCTTTTCTAAATATCTCCTAAACCATGTAGGTTTAGGAGATATTTATTGGACCTACAGGTAAGCCTTAATCTAGGCTTACCTGTAGGTCAAAGTGGTTTGTAAGGGTTTACAACCACTTTAAATAGCACTTATTGCTGTATAAATGACAATGGTCCCAAAAATGTGTCAAAAATGTCCGATGTGTCTGCCATAATGTCGCAGTCACAATAAAAATCGCTGATCACCGCCATTACTAGTAAAAAAAAATATTAATAAAAATGCTATAAAACTATCCCCTATTTTGTAAACGCTATAACTTTTGCGCAAACCAATCAATAATTGCTAATTGCGATTTTTTTTTTTTTTTTACCACAAATATGTAGAAGAATACGGATCGGCCTAAACTGAGGAAAAAAAACTTTTTTTTTATATATATTTTTTGGGGATATTTATTAACCACTTTCAGACCGGACCAATTTGCAGCCAAAGGACCAGGCCCCTTTTTGCGATTCGGCACTGCGTCGCTTTAACTGACAATTGCGCGGTCGTGCGACGTGGCTCCCAAACAAAATTGACGTCCTTTTTTTCCCACAAATAGAGCTTTCTTTTGGTGGTATTTGATCGCCCCTGCGGTTTTTATTTTTTGCGCTATAAACAAAAATAGAGCGACAATTTTGAAAAAAATGCATTATTTTTTATTTTTTGCTATAATAAATATCCCCCAAAAAATATATAAAAAAACATTTTTTTTCCTCAGTTTAGGCCGATACGTATTCTTCTACATATTTTTGGTAAAAAAAATCGCAATAAGCGATTATTGATCGGTTTGCGCAGAAGTTATAGCGTTTACAAGATAGGGGATAGTTTTTATAGCATTTTTATTAATAATTTTTTTTTTTTATTAATAATGGCGGAGATCTGCGATTTTTTTTGTGACTGCGACATTATGGCGGACACATCGGACATTTTTGACACATTTTTGGGACCATTGTCATTTTTACAGCAATTAATGCATTTAAATGCATTGATTTCTGTATAAATGACACTGGCAGTTTAGGAGTTAACCACAAGGTGGCAGTGTAGGGGTTAAGTAGGCCTAGGGGTGTTTTTTTTACTGTGGGGGGGGCGTGGCTGTCAGCTAGTGAATGCTGATCTCTGCTCCAATCACAGGGAGCAGAGATCGGCGTCACTAGTTGCTAGGCAGAACGGGGAGATGCTGTTTATCTCGGCATCTCCCCGTTTAGCCGCTCCGTGAGACGATCGCGGGAGTAACCGCGGCTATCGAGTCCGCGGGGACCGCGGCCGGACTCATGGGGGTCCCGACCGGCGCGGGAGCGCGCCGCTCCCGGCGCGCTCCCGATGGCACGGACAGGCTAAAGGAGGGACGTATATATACGCCCTCCTGCCTGTACGTGCCATTCTGTCGACGTATATCGTCGTGCGCCGGTCGGCAAGTGGTTAAAGTAAAAAGTAAAAAATATTGAATTATTTTTCAAAATTGTCGCTCTATTTTTGTTTATAGCGCAAAAAAAATAAAAACTGCAGAGGTGATCAAATACCACCAAAAGAAAGCTCTATTTGTGGGAAAAAAAGGACGCCAATTTTGTTTGGGAGCCATGTCGCAACACCACGCAATTGTCAGTTAAAGCGACGCAGTGCCGAATCGCAAAAAGGGGCCTGGTCCTTTGGCTGCAAATTGGTCCGGGGCTTAAGTGGTTAAGGTCATTTTCACAATAACCATATAAAACATTGACAGCAACAAAAGTGCAGCGCAAACCAAGTTCATATACAATCCAACATTAAAATTTCAAAACTGTAAAAGAGTATGTTAAATAAAATAAAAAAAAATAAAAAAACAGTAAAGTTAGCCCAATTTTTTTTTTTTATATTGTGAAAGATAATGTTACGCCAAGTAAATTGATACCCAACATGTCACGCTTCAAAATTGCGCCCGATCGTGGAATGGCGACAAACTTTTACCCTTAAAAATCTCCATAGGTGACATTTTAAAAATTCTACGGTTGCATGTTTTGCGTTTCAGAGGAGGTCTAGGGCTAGAATTATTGCTCTCACTCTACCGATCGCGGTGATACCTCACATGTGTGGTTTGAACACTGTTTTCATATGCACGCGCTACTCTCGCATGCGTTCGCTTCTGCAATGAGAGCTCGGCGGAACGGGGCGCGTTAAAATTTATTTATTTTACCTGTTATTTTTTATTTTTACACTGTTTTAAAAAAAAAAAAATTGTCACTTTTATTCCTATTACAGGGAATGTAAACATCCCTTGTAATAGAAAAAAAGCATGATAGGACCTCTTAAATATGAGATCTGGGGTCAAAAAGACCTCAGATCTCATATTTACACTAAAATGCAATAAAAAAAAAAAAAAAAAAAAGTTGTAATTTAAAATAAATTAAATAATATGTCCTTTTAAGAGCTATGGGCGGAACGACGTTTTGACGTCGCTTCTGCCCTGCAGTGTCATAGAGAAGGGTGGGGGCCATCTTCCCCTCACTCGTCTCCATGCACAGCTAGGAAACGGACCCGATCGCCTCCGCCGCTGTCGACAGCTCTGGTAAGCAGCGGAGGGCACCGGATCGCGGCAGGGGGCCCTCTCCCGCCGCGGATAAAAGTGACCACTTTTATCTTGTAACGGACCGCCAGTCGAACACGGGGATACTGGGGATATGGCAGCTAGCTGCTGTCATAACAACGATATCCTCCTTCAAAATAGGGACATTTATGGGCACTATCCACAGTGCAGGTAAAATCGCATGTAATATCCAAACAATCCGAACTGTTAGCAAGAAGATAGCCGGGGGTGATGCCGGCATCAACAAAAGGTTCCACCCTCTGTATGCCTTATGTCCTGGGCTGGACTTCGTCAGCAGGGATGGAACCAAGACGTCACCCCGCATGTAAAATAGCAACTCCAGAGCCATGGAAACCAAACGCCACTGAGTTATCGCGGCAGGTTCTACTTGCCTAAAAAACAAAAACTTCCTATAAATAGTGACTCCACACATATTAATGTGGCATATGGTTAAAAAAAAGCCTAAGGACAAATGAAAGTAACAATGTAAGACAAAAACCTCCTCACACAGTCCCAATTCGGATAAATAATATACAAAATATTAAAAAAATTAAAGCCTAGAAACCGGAAAATCACCCACAGCTATCTCTCACATATTATACAGAATAGTATATCAGTTTAAATAATACATGTTCAAAAAATACAAGACAAGGTAAAACAAATAAACTCATCTATCAGAAATTAAGCAATTCAGATCGAATTCCACATTTTAAGCCTGTAGGGACCGAGACTCTAGTCTCATATATTCAATATGCTTCCCTACGGCTAAGCTGCCTAATGTAATTTCCCCCTCAAAATTGTAGGCTACTCGGATCCCTATTGTGAT
Organism: Lithobates sylvaticus; assembly: GCA_028564925.1. NCBI lineage: Eukaryota > Metazoa > Chordata > Amphibia > Anura > Ranidae > Lithobates > Lithobates sylvaticus. The sequence goes on along the minus strand of CM053027.1, from coordinate 541,426,683 downwards.
GGATCCTAAAATGTTTGGAAAGCTTATGGAATTCATCTCCCCTTTTGATATTGTTTACTCTAATGCCCCGTACACACGATCGGAAATTCCGCAAGAAAAAGTCCAATGTGAGCTTTTGGTCGGAAATTCCAACCATGTGTATGCTCCATCAGACTTTTGCTGGCGTAATTCCTGCCACCAAAAGATTGAGAGCAGGTTCTCAATTTTTCGGTCGGAAAAAGATCTGATCGGAAATTCCGATCGTCTGTAGCAATTCCGACGTGCAAAATTCCTACGCATGCTCGGAAACAATTCAACGCATGCTATGAAGCATTGAACTAAATTTTTTCGGCTCGTCCGTAGGGTTGTACATCACTGCATTCTTGATGGTCGAAAGTTCAGATAACTTGTGTGTGACCGTGTGTAAGGGGCATAAGTCTTGCATGGAAAGATCTGGAAGCTCTCCCCACGTACTGAAGGCCACACCCACATTCCAACATATACACTACTACTTTAGTATTACAGAGAAGATCCTGGCCAGCCCTCTGTTTAAACTTCTTTGCTGTCCCAATCGCATGACTTGAAAAAGGCCCACGCCCAAAACGCGTTCTCGTGACAACAGCTCAGCCCACTTCCAGCTCTCATCCGACTGGACTTCCGGCCAAGTAACTTTCCCGGATACATATCCAGTGTGCCGCTAAGTGGCACGGACTGAACGCCACCCACTGCCCAGGTGACAGCGGCATTTTGTCTGTCTTTCCACCACAATTCATCCTCGTACCATCAGGACCCGCACCCTTGGATTATCTGGGCAAAGTAGTTCTTCCTTTCACCGCAGCACTGGAGTGCTATTCCAAGGCTAAGTAAGCTATTGCAGTGGAGATGTCTGTGATATATGAGCGCATCTAGCAATTACTGGTTTACTTAAGAGCTACATGGGCTGTCACGTTTTGTTCACCCTTGAAATGTGAACAATGACTGTTCGTTTTTACTTTTAATACTTTTTCTTATGTTTACATATAAACTGTGGCACAGTTACCATTATTGGAACAGTAATTAGTTAAGTTACAAATTACTTCTCCCAAAAAGTAATTGCGTTAGTAACTCAGTTACTACATTGGAAAAGTAATTAGTTACGCAGCAAAGTAACTGTGACTTTTTTTTTTATATTCTGTATGTGTAACTAAGGGGCGGGTCTAGTATTACTGTAAGCAAGGAGTGCATTTGTTATTATTGTTATATATCGTGTAACCAAGGGGCTGCTCTATTATTACTCTTACCAAGGGGCAGATCTGTTATAGCGTGTAAGCAAGGGGCGGGTCTATTATTATTATATCGTGTAAGGGGCGGATGGCTACAGAAGAGGGCGAATGTTAAATTAATGGGCAGAGCTCGATATATAACAATAATAATAAATGCGCCCCTTGGTTACAGTAATACTAGACCCGCACCTTAGTTACACGATAGACGCCCCTTGCAGAGTAGCACGAGCATCGGGAGCGTATGGCATTGCCTTGTACAATTACATGTTAACTGTGCCTGCGCGGTGTAGAGTTCACTCAGAGCTGTTTAGGTTCGGCAATTTTCGTAAAGCTCCGTAGTCCTTCGTATTGCGCAAGTGCTGCACCTGCGCAGAACAGGGGGTCCTTATCTGGCGGGGGAACTTTTTTGGCAGGACACCGGAATTACACTACTGCCATCTAGTGGCAGTAGATGTAATTGAGGTAACTCTGCCCAAGTAATGGGAATTGAGTTACCATGAGGGGAAAAGTAATCAGTTAGATTACTCGTTACCCTCTAAAGTAACTGCGTTATGTAAATCCGTTTATTTTAACTCAGTTACTTACATCACTGCTTGGGACTGAGTGCTGTAATACTATATCACACAAGAACACTCCTTAGTGCTTGACCTCTGGAAATTTTTGGTTGTGTATTTTTTTTTTTTTTTTTTTTGCATCATCCCTGGTGTATCTTTCCTACAAGCTGCTGGGGCGTTTCAGACACATAAGACTTTATTTACATCTTGTTGGCCCCCCATTTAGCGTCTGAACTTTTTTAAGTTGATGTGACTAAACAGTTTTGGGGGATGAGGTTGGCTTGACTGCATAAAAGGAGTGGATTAGTCCTATCAGGTTGATAAACATTTAAAATCTTGCTTACCAATGACCAGCATTTGTTATGCTCAGTAGGTTTGTCTGGCCCTGTAGCTCTAGCTCCATTTTTATTGCAATGTTTTTCTTACCTTGATATCATGGTGGATTAGGCCAAGATCTTGTTTCTCTGGGTGATATGTTGGAATAAGATAAGCATACCTCCCGTTTTTATATTATTTTTTCTAACTAAATCATATTGTATGTCCATATGCAGAAAACCAAGAGGCGGCAGTGCAGTTAAACCCTACTCTTTACAAAAGTACTTTTGGAAATTGTTACTGGCTTAAATGATTTATCCCTAAGTAAAATAGGGCTATATTTAAGTCTGTAAATCCTGCACCTACCTGGGAATTTATTCTCCAGTTACTTGAAATGTAATATGTATTTACAATAAAGCTGCATCTTTGGGCCGGCTGTTGTATTAGAAATGAGATGATTTTTTTTTCATAGGAGAATATCTTGGTATTATAAATAAAAAGCTTGTGCAGAGTACTGGTAAATACTGCTTCAAAGTCCCATGTCTGGAGCTCATTTTAAAAAATGCCATAGGCTACTATGTAGTGTGCAAAATCTAAATCCTAGCTTAATGGGAAAATATATTTCCTTTTTATAAGGAGGGTTTATTTTAATTCTCTGTGCATGTTCAGTAAAATGAGGAAACTCGCTGGGGTGATATTTGGAAAGCAAAGAGAATTTGCTTCTGTGGCCCTTTCTGAGAGTAAATACCACTATTATTACCCATTTTTGAGTGCCCTGGACCTTGTGTTTATTATGACTTTTGTCACTCATTAATTTATAGTGTAAGGCCTCTTGCGCTCGGTATTGGTGTTTGAACATCTGCATTTTTGGACATACATTTTTGGGCAAATTCTTTATTTAAAGTATCCAGCACTCATCGAAATACAGAGGAAGCATTTGTTACTATAGAGACATAGCTATGTACTAGAAAGTTACTGGAGGGATGTCAAATCCATCCATCATAAAGTGCAGAGTTAACCGATCAAAGGTAACTAATAACAACACAGTCAGTATATGGGTGACTAGTATCGCAAGGATACAGTCGAACCCTCTCTAGGCAAAAGCATATACCACAGTCAGAGTGACTAGGATATATAAATCTTTCTCTTTAAGCCATATAGGTGAGGTAATTATTGGAAGTGGGGTGGGGGCAAAAGAAGAAAAAAAAAAAGGGAGGAGGGCATATGTGCGGAATTGGGGTGGTGGGGCTCAGCTCTTCAATAGGTGAGGGCTCCAAAGAGGGCTTTACCTTTTTGTCAGAGTATGTAAACAGTTTCCAATAAATCCATGTTTTGGAGTAATCTTCATGTATATCCTGAGAGGATAGTATCAGATCTTCCATCCTATTAAGTTCTTCTACTTTTGTTTGCCATAGCGAGATGAAGGAGATGAAGGAGGGTGTGGGCTCCTCCATCTCAGCGCAATACACAGTTTGGCAGCATTTTTTGTATGTTTTCTCTGGAATATCCGAGACGTGCAGGAGGTAGAAGGTGGGGTCCTCCAGGTACGTAATCAGTAAATTTTTGCAATATTCTGCAAATTACTTTCCAGAAGTGTTTCGGCGTCTCCAATAGCAGGCTGAAACTGTGGAAAAGTATTTATGGAGCACTATTGGAGTACGGTACCTTGTAAGGTTTTTAAAGTTATTCTCTTGAATGTACTGTATGTACAGACAGACAATTTTTTAGTGCGAAACTAATAATCCGTCGACGAGGAGAAGGTTCTGTTGGTCTCCCATTTCTGTAGGAAAGGAGGAGTGTAGTCGCCAGGCAGAGCGAACAGTTGGAATTACATCTGGGAGAGTGCGTGAGGGAGGGGGCCAGTCTCAATGCAAAGTCCTTTTGAAGGCAGTAACATTGTGTGTACAGGCACATTGTAAACAACGGGCTGCAGTTTAGATGAGTAAAAAAAACATTGTATAGAGCATTTTCAAGCTGCAGTGTGCAAGAAGAGGCTGAAGTGTATCCAAATCCAAGAAAAAAATATGTAATAAATTGCAGATTAACAGTCTTGAGATGTGGTGGAGGATGATGCTCGCTAATTGTACTGTATCTATAAAGGAGCAGTGTTGTCACCCTTGTACAGGGATACAACACATCTTCCTCTCCTCCATAACATAGGGGAAGGTGTACTGTATTCCACATAGATAGCTGGTAACCACTGACTAGAGTGCTGCACAGGTAGAGAGCACAGAAATGGCAAAACACTTTCAATGGTATATTTAACTAAAGAGGGAAGTTAATTTTTAGGCACCCTTTAATTTAAAGTTTTAGGAGGGTCACATCAATATTTCAGGATTTCATTACTATTTTTATATAGCACTTTTAGAATACCTAGCCCATTTCACTTGCCACAATGGAGCTTATGTAAAAACTGCAGGCATACCATAATTTAAGTCTAACTAGGTGCCTACCGCTTTGTAGACTTATCCCTATTACTCACATCTGACAAGTTTATTATGCTCCAGGAATATAACTTCTGGAACTCCTATGCTGCTCACTGTGGTCTCCATTCCTTCAAGAGCAGTCACTGGAACTGCTATGCCTGTTCCTTCCCTCCTTCTGCTCATTCACAGAAGCCTTTATTTTATCTAAACTCATTCACAAAATATAAAGGCCTCTGTGAATGGGCAGCAGAGGGGAAGGGCAAGCATAGCTGCTGTATGTGAGTCTCTCCTCTCACAGCTGGAGTGTGTCAGTCGGGAGTGCAACAAGCCTGTCCCATATAAGTAATAGAGATATGTCCCGGAGGTGACATGCACCTAATTGGACTTGACTCATAGTGTGCCTGCACATTCCTGAAATTCAGCTTTAGGATGTTAATGTGATTTTAAAAGTAAATTTCGGTAATTTTAAAGGTTAAGTTCACCTTTTGTTACATGTTACACCCATATTCAGGGTGTGACATGCTACAGATGCCTTTGCGCCTGTCAGCTTGTAGTTCTCAATGAACTACCAGGGCAATGTTGGTCGCTCTAGGTAGTTCATTGAGCTTCCTGTCAGAATGTCACAGCCTGCCCCTGTGAGGTACAAGCAGACAGATGCAGACAGTCTGCAAGAGCCTGAGATTTCACCTACGATCATCGCGGGTGCAATACTTTGCAGGCTCTTAGTAAAAAATAAAATAAATGCACATTTTTTTACCTGAAAAAAGATATGCATTTTTGTTTTTTACAAATGTGAACTTATTCTTTAAGGTCCTATTTCAGGCACTTTCTGTTATGGTAAAAAAACAAACAAACACCCAAGCACTCCTATAAGTGAAAACTCAAAAATACAGAAAGAACGTGAAGCCCTGAGGAAAGTCCGATGACGCAGCGCATTGTGAGGAGCCGGTAACATCATGCTGTTACCCGGAAGTGAACGGGCAGCCATCTTGCTGGAGGTCTATCTCCGTGTATTGCCCAGTTTTGAGCACTTTTAAGCCAAGTACAATACTTTTTTTTAAATAAAAAAATAACATATTTGTAGCAGAGAGCACTATATACTCTTCTTATTTTTGAGCTTTATATGGTCCTGGACCTTAACATGATGGAGGATGGAAGTGGATTGTGAAACTTCTGCATATTGGAGTTGAGATCATTACTGTGGCTTGTGAGAACTCCATTTAAAGGAGAAGGTGTATAACTCTTCGGTCTAGGTATAAGCTGAGAGCCTAGGTATTAGGGTAATGGGAAGCGCACTATCTGAGGATCTACATATTTAAAGTCACGGTGGGAAAAATCAAGACCTTGAAATAAGAAGCATTAATGATAAATTTTGAGGATTAATAGGATAAACATATGTTAAATGGTATATGCGGACAAATTGAATACATATGAATTTTTGGCACTGAATTTTGTTTGATATGCATTGTGAAGATTTTAAAGAACACACAGACATTTCTTTTTTCTTATTAATTTTGCATGATAGTATAAATGTATTAACCGAATACATATGGATTTTTGCACAGAGTTGTATGTGGCACATACAGTGAAGTCTTAAAAGAGAACACGCAGACACTTTTTGATTTTCTCTTTTTTGTTTATTTTGCATTGTGGTACATTTGGACAGAATACATATGGATCATTTTATTGATAATTTCTTTTTGTTATTGATTCTGGGAAGATTTTTAAGAAAAGTACACAGACACTTTGTTTTTCATATTATTCTTTTATTTTAGGTACAATAGCAGTGAACATTATGTTCTAAATATTTGCACACATTTACCTGGTATATTATGTTTGAGTACTGCACGGCACTGATTTATTTATTTTTTATATGTTCTGTTATGGGGTGACAGCCTCTTACTTGTGCTACTCTATTGCCACCCTGTCAAATGAACTTCTGGTTGAGACGGACTGTGCAGAGACACACATTACACAGACAATGGTCTACCTTTGTCCCTATTGGTAAGCTGGTCTGGAGCAATGATGTGCAGTTTTATTTTTTTAATGGTGGCGATCAGCGACTTATAGCAGGACTGCAATATTGCCGCAGGCATTTGGACACTAATGCCGCATACACACGACCGGACTTTCTAGCAAACTAGGTCTGACGGGATTAGTCCGTCGGACAATCCGATCGTGTGTGGGCTAATCCGAGTTTTTTGTTAAAAAATCAGACGGACCTAGAAATACAACATGTTTCAAATCTATCCACCGGACTCAATACCTATCGGGAAAACTGTTCGTCTGTATGCTGGTCCGACAGACCAGATACTACGCAAGGGAAGCTATTTGCTACTGGTCATTGAACTTCCTTTTTTAGTCCCGTTTACGTCATCACGTTCAAAACGAACGGACTTTCGAACAGACTTAGTCCATTCGTGTGTGGCCAAGTCCGTTCGTTCGGAAAGTCCGTCGGAACTCCGCCGAAAGTCTGTCTGGAAGACCGTTGGACCTAGTTTGCCAGAAAGTCCGATCGTGTGTACGTGGCATCACTGACACTTTTTGGGAACCAGTGACACTAATACAGTGGTCAGTGCTAAAAATATGCACCTGACACTGTACTAATGACACTGGCTTAGAAGGGGTTAAATGTGTGCCTAGCCAGTGTAATTTTTGTGGTGATTTCACTAGGGGAAGTATTAGATTTTATTCCCTGCTTTGCGGAGAATTCATGACGATCGTCGGGTACTGGCGGTAATCCATTGGCCAGCACCCAGTGATCGACATTTGCTGGGTTTAATCACAGTATGGCTGGGTTGCCGGTGGTGTGCGCACGTAGCCCCCGAAAGTGTCAAATCGCATACTAGGTAGAAATCTGGTGCAACCGAGCCGCCTTGCCCGCCGTATATCTACGTTATACGATCAGCAAGCAGTTCATGAGAATAGACCCCCATTAGTATCAATATGTTTCCAAAGTACCATGAAGTCTCCTTATGTTACAACACACAGAAATCTGTTTTGACTGCACATCTAACTCATTTAAACCTCTTTCATTATCATTGGAGGTTTATGTCTCTATCTCCTAAATTGGCTTCATAGTGTCAAATCACATAGAGATGGATAAATTGATAAATCTTCCTAATGGTTTATGTAAAGATTATTGACGCTTTCTAGGACTTACAGAATTTCTTTTGTCTGTCTTAGGGAGGACATTGCTGATCTAGAGGAAGCAAAGAAGCTATTAAGAGAAGCTGTAGTCCTGCCAATGTGGATGCCTGACTTCTTCAAGGGTATCAGAAGACCCTGGCGGGTTAGTATAGAACACTGATATTTTGTTTTTAAGGTATAGATACAGTAAATGTGAAATATATAAAACATTTTAAAGATTAGTACACCTAACATTTTAAAATTCAGTAATGGGAAGGAACTGGGTGCATGCCTCAGCTTGTTAAGTCTGGAATTTTGGGGCCGGGATAGTTTAGTTGAATGGATTAGATAGAAAGTATAGGTGCACATCGCTGCAAGTCCTCTGTGAAGGAGGATGTGGCAGTCTCAGCAAGGGCTCCAACCAGGCCATGCCTCCAACACATTTCGCTCTGCCCAGAGCTTAATCATGGGGCAGATCGAAATGCACTTAGGGCGTGGCCTGGTTGTAGTCCTTGCTGAGGCTGCCACATACTCCTTCACAGAGGTCTTGACGTGATGTGCGGCTTATGGGATATTTTTCCTGCTACATAGTTAAATGGGTTTTTATTACATTTTCCTGCTTACCTTGATCCTGTCCCTTTTGCCGCCCATTACAATAAATGACTGATTGGGGTGCTTAGAAGGTAGTCTAAGGTTATTGCAATAAATTAAAGATTTACATATACATGAGGTGCCTCTACCCCATCATCTTTTAGTTGTTTCGACATATGGTTTCCCCTGAAGTTAACTTGTGCATTTTTTGATCATGCTCTGGTTAACATGCTCTACTTGACTTGCCTAGATGTGTGAAAGGTTTACCAAAAAGAGAATAAATTCCTTTATTATCACTAAGAGAATCCATTGACTAGCTCATCCCTTAACCTACTTATACTCACCTTTCCCATGCTTTTATGGTCTGATTCTTTCTTTGCTCCCACAAACTACCCTGCACTTCTGGATATGGAGCATGTGACCAGTTCCCAAGATGCATTGCTTGGGCCTAAACAGCCAGTCACCAGGCCCAAAACTGTTGACGGAAGTGACATCATCGATCTTGTGTAAGTTCTAACACCAATGATTACAGAGCTTACACAGAGTGCTGACTGCAAAGGAGGAAGGAGCAATGAGCGCGCACAGTGAAGATTGAAAATGGGTCAAGGAATGGGTTTTAAAGGGACCCTGTGATTTTGCCCTGAAAACTGCAAACCTGCTTGTAGCACTTCTGTTAGCTCAGATTCAGAGGAAAGACTGCTTGTATGTGTTCCACTGACACATTCCTCTGCCTGGGTATGCACCTTTTGACTGGCATACAGTGGTCTGTTAGTGAAACTGGCTTTTTTTTAGGTTGTAAATGAAAATCGGTGTACAGTTACTCAGCTGATGAGCAGTACAAGTCAACTTTGGGTCAGATTTCTCCCACATGGAGACTTCTTTTACAGTCTCCAATGCCAAGAAGAAAGCCACAAGACCCTGTGCAAAATGTAAACTTATACCTTCAGATTAAAAAATATATATATATACACACACCGGTATATATTGCATACACAGATCTTTTGAGCGGCAAGTCTTTCAGATGCTAAAAATTGTAACCTGTCACAACATAAAAAACACTAAACTGGCATAATAAAATAGCAGCTGTCTCAGGTTCCTGCATGTACATTCACATAACTTCTTTGCACCCTGGTGAGCTTTTACAAGATAAATTAGGGCACCCACTTCTCAGAAGTTACTATTGGTTTTTCAACATAAGGACCAAAAGAAGTTGAAGATGAAGGTAGACCAGTGTATGACTTGGATATTACAACTTCACTGGGGTTTGGGCCCCCAAGGCCCCATGGCCATTTATTAATGCCAGTTTTTTACACTAGCAGGTTTACTGAAGGGCTCATTCACACCATGTGCAGTGATCTGTATTTTTTTCCATGCTGGTTCAACACAGTTCACTGAAGGGCACATAGAAAACAGTGGTTTTCTATGTGACTTGTGCACACAACTTGTCTGCATTTTAACACAATACAAAGCACATGAAAGCATGTAAATGCAACACAACACACCAAGATCTAAAAAGTTTAATTATTAGGATTTTGAGCTATCCAGGGACCCGCCACTTCACAATTGATGATATAAAAAATGCATGGTATCATGCATGAAAATGTCACACAATGCACATCAACACCACATACATTTTTGTTGCTTAGCTGTAAATATATGCATATGTTCAGTATGGTGTGAAAGGAACCAAACAAAAATTGGGTAAATTGGGTAAAGTTTTACATTTATAAATATATATATATATATATATATATATATATATATGTATATATATATATATGAGTTAATGGATTCTCTTAAGCCTTGTACACGCCACTAGTTTTTGGGTTGAACGAAAAAACTAACAGCCCTGGTCGGAGCCGATGTACTAACAATTTGATGTTAGTACATCGATCTCCACTACTGTTGTGTTCTAAAAGAGGGGTGCCCCCCCTGCCAGAACACACCGGTCAGCGCTATCGGCCATTGGCTGAGAGTGTCGATCAGGAACCGGTCGGCAGACCTTTTTTAGACATGAGCCTTTGACGCGAACGGCCGGCTTTTGTCGGAACGGTTGCCATACACACGGGCCAAATGTTAGATGGTTTCTGTTGGCATGGCCAACATTTGGCCCGTGTGTACTATGCTACTATGCTTTAGTGTCAGTGATAGATATGTATTTTCTACAGAATTCAGTGGGATAAGCAATACTAACGTTTAAATAATTTTACCAGATTTGCAGTGCAGGAATTAGAATAAAATATACTTTAAATGGTTTCATTTAAAGGGACATTACTATCTAAATAAAAAAAAAAGTAAAGTGCACATAGTTCAAGTTACTTTGCTGCATACAGTATATCTGTCAGTTTAATAAACACTCTGTAGTAATAAGCTTATGTAGTGATATATTATACACTGGAATATTTATCAAGTGGCACCCAACTGCTATTTACTTATTTAAAATAGATTAGATCTGCAACTTTAGTGCACAAAAAAAAACAGTTGGAGCACAAGCTGAATTACATACTAGTAATTTTAAAGCTAAACTAAAGCAAGTCATAAAAGACATGCATTAATGCAGCATTTTATGCAGTAATAAATCATTAAAGCATATTTATGGTCAAAATGTAAAGTCTTATATTCATTTCCACATTGTACAATTATTTCTAGCCCACTCATATTAATCTGAATGACCTTGAAGTTTATAAGCTTACCTTGTGGAACTTTGCTTTCTCAATCAACATTAACAATTTTAACCCTTATGCTGCTAACATTAGTAAATAGATAGGAAAGTATTTACTTATTTTAAACTTTTTTTTTTTTTTTTTTTTTTTACATTTCTTTAGTTACTTCCTGGTTTCCAGGCCTAGGCAAATGATGTCATACATCCCAGGAGTCTTCTGGAGGGGAGGAGGGGTTTTCTCAGCTAAGCACCTCCTCCTGCCTGCATGCCTGAGCTAAGGGCAGATGGATTCCAGGAAGTAAATGCTACATGAATCATCTGCCCTTATTCAAGATGACCATGGCCAGAAATGCTAGGGGGGCTGTTTTAAAAAAGCATGGGTGGGTGGGTGAGTTTGCTTTAAATATCAAAAATGAATGAAATAGCGTGTTTTTGGTTTGTGGTGCTCAGATGCATTGTAGTTCCACTTTAAGCTCTCCACACCCCCTTAAATTCTGTGACATGTATTCACTATGCCCTGTGAGTAGGCACTGCTGTGTCACACATTTTACAGAACCTGACTTCTGAACTATAGAGGTGCTGGAAGGAATAGTTTCAGGATTTGGATTAAGTACAGGAATTGCCACTTACAGGCAGCAAGGTACCATGGGATATATACCGTATATACTCGAGTATAAGCCGAGTTTTTCAGCACATTTTATTGTGCTGAAAGTGCCCCCCTCGGCTTATACTCGAGTCAAGCACTTTTCTGCAGCAGAAAATGACATTTTCCGACCCGACTTTGGTGCCCCGTATCTCGGGGCCTCTTGGTGCTAGGAACCCCCAAATTTTGTGTGCAAACCCAGTGGAACCAACACTATAACATATCCAATGGGGTTCCTAGCACTAAGTGGCCCCGAGATACGGGGCCCCAAAGTCAGTTCGTAAAATGTCATTCTCTGATGCAGAAAAGTGCTTGACATTTTTCCAAACCGACTTTGGGGCCCTGTATCTCGGGGCCACTTGGTAATAGGAACCCTATTTGGATATGTTGTAGTGCTAGTTTGACTGAGTTTGCATACCAAATTTGGGATTCCTAGCACCAAGTGGCCCCGAGATAGGGGGCCCCAAATTCGGTCAACTGTGTCCACCTGCAGCAATGTTATTTCAGGACCCTTTGGGTCCAGAGACCCCAAATTTTGGCTGCAGATAGGGGGCATCTAGGAACCCTTAACTACTAAGTTTTAAGTTTGGGAGACCTATGGCTGCAAATGGGCACAGTGAGGCTGCAAATGGGCATTGTTGACCCTCTTTTGCACTTATAGTAGCTGCGCATTTCTCACCCTAGGCTTATACTCAAGTCAATATGTTTTTCAATTTTTTTGTGGTAAAATTAGGTGCCTCGGCTTATTTTCGGGTGGGCCTATACTCGAGTATTCGAGTCCTTAGAAATTGAAAGTAAAGAGCAGAACAAAAGCTGCAAAGGAAAGGGAAACCAAGAGGTTGTGGGAAGAGATAGCCAGCAGACAGGCAGAACTCACAACAAGAAAGTAGATTTCTTTTAAAATAAGCTTCTTTTGGATTGTCAAAAATAACTATTGTTTGTATTGCTATTACAATGCTGATGTTATAAAATGTATGCTGTAACCGTAGAACTCCTTTCAAAAAAAATTCTAAAAAGCTGAAGGAAAAGTAAAAATATTCCCTTGCAGTTGGGGCTACATGCTTGCTTATATCTAAGGGATTGGGAAAAGCAGTTTTGCTTACCTGATCCTCCACTCCCGCAGGCTCCCACACACTGTAAGACTGGTCCTTCAGCCTGTTCTCCCCAGTTGGATGCCCTCTAACGTTGGGACCTGATGCAGGGCTCATAGTCTAGCAATGTACATGAGAATGCTGAGGAGCAGTCTATTACTGGGATGTAGGGGAGCGCTGGCTGCAGGGGGAGCAGAGGGTAAGTAAAACTGCCTTTCCCTTCCCCCAGACATAAATGATGGATTTATGGGGAGCGCTGGCGGCAGGGGGAGCAGAGGGTAGGGTAAGTAAAACTGCCTTTCCCTTCCCCCAGACATAAATGAGCATTTAACTCTTGCAGTGCAGGCACAGCCTCGCTGTAGGGGAGGATTTTTACTGTCCTCCAGTTTCGGGCCTTAAATGCAGCTAGTGCACGTACATGTGTTTGAGTTTGTATTAGCTCCCTAGGTGAAAAGAATAGTGAGCAGACAGATGAATACATCAGCTTGCTGCTGCTCTCTAATGCCACTTAAGGACAGGAAAAAATAATTACTCCTGCGCTAGTGAAGGCATGGTTAATGTGAAGTTGTAGTACTATTTAAAACAATAAAACTGGAGAGAATGATCGTACATGTCCCGCTGCCTAGACTGACCAGGGGTGGTCTGAAGAAGACTCCTAAGGACCAATAGACTCATCACATGATTTATCTCCCAACTAGCTACTCCTTTCCATGTTGTTTTATGTTGGTCTACCGGTTTGCACAGACTCTGTTTCTGTTCCTAAGGCTCTGATGAAGAGGTTATCCTCGAAACGCGTCGGCCATATTTTAAGTACTTGCCCTTGCATGGGCATGTCCTACTTTTAACCTTTTAAATGCATATTTTGTAACCTATCTTTTACGTCACATAGTATATATATATATATATATATATATATATATATATATTTTTTATGTATGTATTCCATTATACATGAATAAACTGTATGATTTTGATGCAAGCGGTTGATCACGCGCCTTCCATCCACTTTTCTCTAATGCCACTTTCACATGGACACTGTCAGGTGGCAACAGATGGTTTGAAACAGGTTTCTAACTCACTGTGACTGACAAAACCAGGCAATGGTCACTGGAGAGCTTCTCTTCTCCTAATGCGAGCAGGCGAGTGGAAATTTTTAGAGCTGAACTAGAGTACCCAGAGGAAACCCATGCAAGCACAGGGAGAACATGTGAACTCAAGGCAAATGGTGTCCCGGCCAAGATCCGAACTGGGGACCCCAGTGCTGCAAGGCAGGTTTGCGAACTCGCATATCTGGCAGACCGCATAGGCTCTGCACCACAGCCTTTTTCATGAATGTCTTGTAAAATGAAGTAAAATCTGATGTGTTCAGCTCTCCTTATAGATACCCCTCTAATCTTTAAATTCGATTTAGATTTCTTTAAAACTGCAATATATTAAATAGAGGTTTTTTTTTTTATTCTAAGTTTACCTATAATTTGCATATAAACAAGACTGTAATATAAACCCAATATTTTCCCTTTCAGGGTGTTCTGATGGTTGGACCGCCTGGAACTGGCAAAACTATGCTGGCCAAAGCTGTAGCCACAGAATGCGGAACAACATTTTTCAATGTTTCTTCTTCAACATTAACATCCAAGTACAGAGGGGAGTCTGAAAAGCTGGTCCGCTTATTATTTGAAATGGTACATTATTCTTTGTAATTCACTGCATGATTCAGCTGCATCTGTCTAAAATGTTAAAAGCAGCAAAAATAATGTTTAAATGAGAATAAAATTAAAGACAGTAGCTTGTGAGAGTATTTGCAGTGTTCTGAAATGTTGATTTAATATAGTAAGGTATGGAAAGTAGACAAACATTCTGACTACCATTATGACAAATATGGCTGGTTTGTATGGGCTGCTACTATGAAACAAGATAGGATCCTATAGTGGACCATGGACATACCAGGGTAGATGAAGGAATAGCTTTGTCAGCTGTCACATAAATAATTCACCCAAATGCACATACTAATATGAAGAAAGTAAAAGAAAGTAAAGAGAAAAACAACTTGACAATGTTTTACCATTCCTTACTCTGTACAAAACAAGAAAACGTCTAGCTTTTAGCCAGTTGGGTTGCTCTCTCCTCCAGGTGGTGGTCAATTGTGGGTTATCTGTTACCACCATAGACATGAGATTGTTGTCTAGTCCAGTCAAAAGCAGAAACATCTGGTGATTATCATCTCTCCTCTATGGACAGCTTAAAGTACACTGGATGTCCTGGGTCTGCAGACTTGCTGTGGTGCTTTTAGGGCGCATTGCCTCTCCAGAATGTTTTTTTATTTTTCTTTTTTTAAGGATAATTTCACAAATGCACATAATGCAGGTTAAAAGATCTGCATTTACTAATTTGTTTTAAGAGCCTGGAAAGCATTGCACCAGCAATCGGAAGATTGCTGTTGCCATGCAGGACTCCTGCAGACTGTCAGTGTAAGCTGTATTCCCGTACATCGAACAGGCAGGCAGTTTCACACTGACAGGAAGAATCCATGAACTACCAAAGTGCTCAACAGTGCCGTGGTAGTTCATTGAGAGCTACAAGCCGACAGTCGCAAAGGATCACTAATTGTAGTTCACTAATTCACAGAACTTTGTGAATGAATGACGAAGCTGCATTGGCGGAGCCCCACGCGGCCACTCTCTTTTCAAAAAGTGACAGCTAGTACAGGGAACTTCCCCCCTATACTGCTGTCACACAGAGGCAGCGGATCCCTGACAGGCTGCAGGAGTGGGAACATGTTACAGGGGACAGAGACAGAGTCTTGTATTGTGGCTGGAAGTTCTCACTGTTAAAGCTCAACTCCAGCCAAAACATTTATTTTCTAGTGTTGTACAGTAGAGGGGTTTAAAGCCTCTGTCAGTTTTTTTGGGGAATTTACTAGAATTTCTTGTCCCAGAGACGGTGTGTACGATGACAAAAAGAACACGAAAAACGCATGTATTTAGTAAAGTGGGGGAATTAAACTTCTGGTTTTGATGGCCCTCTGTGTCTACCTGTCTTGGTGCTACCGCGCCTTCTTTTTTCTTGTCTCTGTCCCATCCGGACAGGAAGTACGATGGCTTCAGGCAATGCCCTCTAAATGATGTAACTCTGTGTTCTTTTGAAGAGTTATTTTCTAAATAAGCATACTAGTTGATGATTTTGTTTATCTTCCTATAATTTTCTGACATGGCTTTTGTAGCCAATCGTTCAATAATTCTATTTTAATTCCTGTGTACAATAGCTTCTAAAATAGATGTTTTTGTGGCCCACAGTTTGAAAATTAAGTACCTTTTTTGTAGCATTCTATTATAATGCTAAAACTTCAATTTCTTGTACAAAGTGTGGACATGGACACTATTCAAAAGTGGTAGACAAGCACAGGTGAGGATTTCCAAGAAGCAATTGTGTTAAAGGAAAAACTTCAGTCTCAACAAAATAATTTTTATCATTTTTAAAGGCAGAACTAGTCTTTATAAATAACCAGCTAACTAGATTGGATGGCTGATACAAATAACGGCAATCCTCTAAATTGGGCACCTAGATATATTTGCTGCTTATGCCTGCCGTATTTTGTAGCACATTACAGACTGAACCGTTCACATTAGTCACAATCTTTAAAGCAAAGTACATTTTAATGACACTGCAGTCATTTAGACAGCTTCATAATATCGTCAGCAAATAAACTGAAGGCGTGTGTTTTTGTGTTGTGCAGCAAAATTACACAAACTTCAGGATAACTGGGGTTTTTCTTTATCGTACATCACGGGACACAGAGCAGCCATAATAACTAACTGGATTATACGCCACCTATAGGTGAATGGATACTGGCAAATCAAAAAAGACAGGAAGTCCTCCCCTATATAACCCCTCCTACACAGGAGTGCCTCAGTTTTTCCACCAGTGTCTTTTAAGGTGATTGTCATGGTTGGAGAAGCTCGCCATGATCTAGCTAATAGAATGGTCCTGGAAACAGATACTGAAGGATTTAAGGCACTATATAATCTGATCCATCTGGACAGTGATGCACTAAAATGGATGGTACCCGAACCTCGATTACATAGAAGAAGGTGTTGCTGTGACTCTTTGGGCACTGGACCCTGGGATCCGGACCCTTGGTAAGAAAAACTCCAAAGGAGATCCGGCAGGGTGCTCTACAGGTCCAAGGGAGTGGCCCCAAATTCAAGGAGACCCGGTCCTTGAAGGTCCAAGAGACAGAACCCCACCGTGATGGGGGAAGATTGAAGTCTATCTTTTTAGGCAGAGCCCTGCGGCGGGATTGGTAAGTGTTTTAAAACTCTTCTCTTTTGCACTTGCTCAAACCGTAAAAAAAAACTTTTGTGGTGAGACCAGGTGTAATGTTTTCTCTATCCACTTGGGGGAAGTGATGTCGCGGATCCAGCAGGGGCTCTCTAATGTGAAGGCTTCCAGCCTGTATAAATCTAGCTTTAAGTACAATCAAATGTTAAATTTCGGCCTTAGCAAAAAATGTTTCAGAGGCCTATTGCTGCTCACTCCTTAGTATGAACATTTGTACAGGGGATGATTCATGTGCTTCCCCCAGTCAGGCCACCTCTGTGCCCATGGGATTTAAATTTAGTCCTGGGGATCTTACAGAGGCAACCTTTTGATCCTATTTGGCAGATTCATCTGGTCCTTTTGGTTGCAGTGACATCGGCCAGGAAGGTGTCAATCGGCGGCTCTGTCCTGTAAAGAACCATATTTGATCTTGCACCAGGATAGGGTGGATTTGTGGCCACAACCGGAATTTTCGCCCACTTTTCATTTGAATCAGGATGTCATTCTGCCTTCCTCTTTTCCAAATTCGCAATCTACAGAGGAGAAATTATTTAATTCTCTTGATGTAGTACGAGCTATCAGAATCTATCTCTGAAGATGTCAGATCAGATTCGGAAGACAGATGATCTGTTTATATTGCCAGAAGGTCCCAAGAAGGGACAGGCAGCGTCTAAGTTGACTATTTCCCAATAGATTCGCCAAATGATTGTTCAGGCATATGGATTGCTTCATGGGCAGTTCATCATCAAGGATCGATGGCTCAGATTTGCAAGGCTGCTACTTGATTTTTGGTGCATACATTCATTAGGTTTTATCAAGTGAATGTTAGGACTCAGGGGGATGTTGCATTTGGATACAATGTACTGCAGGCAGCAATATAGATCCTGTGGTTCTGATGGGGTTTCTTTGGTCATAATGGGTTCCCTCCTCTCAAAAGCATTGCTTGGGGACGTCCCCGTTAGTTATTATGGCTGCTCTGTGTCCCGTGATGTACTATAAAGAAACTAGGATTTTTTTCTACAGCTTGCCTGTAAAATCCTTTTCTAGAGTACATCACGGGACACAGAGATCCCTCCCCTCTTGTCTGGGAAGTTTATTGCGTGCTACAAAACTGAGGTACTTCCTGTGTAGGAGGGATTATATAGGGGGGGGGGGCTTCCTGTCTTTTTTTGATTTGCCAGTGTCCATTCACCTATAGGTGGCGTATAACCTAGTTAGTTATTATGGCTGCTCTGTGTCCCGTGATGCACTCCAGGAAAAGGATTTTACAGGTAAGCTGTAGAGAAAATCCTATTTTTCCAACAAACGATGGTGTCCCTTTTGCGATATGAACCCCTGACCTAATGCTGCAGTACAACAGTGCTAACCACTATATGAACTAAGACTATGAGGGGAACTCAGTAAA
Source organism: Lithobates sylvaticus (assembly GCA_028564925.1). Classification (NCBI taxonomy): domain Eukaryota; kingdom Metazoa; phylum Chordata; class Amphibia; order Anura; family Ranidae; genus Lithobates; species Lithobates sylvaticus. The sequence continues at coordinate 541,408,309 of CM053027.1, read as the reverse complement.
ACATTTACAACATATTTATGGGGGTAGTTCTCTTTTTAAAAGTACCTGCGCCTAAATCCGGCAAATACAAATATTTCTGTGATCACCCTCAACCCCCTTAATCCAGGCCGTTGTATACATATCTGGCAAGCGTTTGCGCCTGTTTCAGTACAAGTATGGACACTTGCGACAAATTCAAGTAATTCTAACTACCCCCCCCCTTTAAGAACATGTCGCTATGGCATTGACAGAATTACCCTTAGTTCCCAAGTTAGGAAACTGGCAGTAATTAAGACCAGCTCTAGGCTGGTATACAGGGGCATGCCAGTTCTCAGAATGGGGCATCCTTGTGCTGGGAAACTGTCAAAAATTACACAACTTCTCACACAGGGCTCTATTCCCAGACAGATTTGATATTGGCTAGGATATCCACACACTGCCATCTGCTGTCAATTAGAAGCAAGGAAACCCTGATGGAGAACTAGTCTTTAAGTTCTCTATAAGGCTCCCCCCATACCACTACAAAATCAACCAGGAAGGGAACGCACTCTGGAATGAGTGACCAGTGTGTACATTCCTACCTCATAGCTGGCTACAGACAGATTCATGTACCTTTTTTCTGGCATTTGCAGTGTTGAGGCCCAAGAAAATTCTAAGGGGCATATATGAAACCCTTTATGAATTACCCCCATATGTTTTAGTTTACATTTCTGAAAATATATTTTCCTTCATGTAATTTTATTATACATGCACACCCATACAGTTATGATTTTATATTGTATATTTTATCAGTGACAAAGTTATTGCTTCCAACAGGCAAGATTTTATGCACCTACTACTATTTTCATTGATGAAATTGACTCAATTTGCAGCCGTAGAGGAACATCTGATGAACATGAGGCTAGTCGAAGAGTCAAGTCCGAGCTGCTCGTTCAGATGGATGGTATGGTAACCAACTGTCATGTCTGTTCATGGATTATGATTGTGTGACATGTATCTAAAAATATATCTAGCTCAATTGCAACCAAGTGCTGAATTGCATCAGGGAAACCAGGGCTACTAGCTCTGATGAGGGCAATTTTTGTTTAATTGTTTAAAATACCATACCAATTATAAGATATGTATGTATGTGTATGAATGTGTGTGTGTATATTACAAGTATTTACAATGGCACCATCAATTTACATAGCAATTTACAATACTGTACATTCACAACAGTCCCTGCCCTCAATCTAAGGTCTCTATCTCACATGTATACATGCATGGACCAATTTAGGACAGGTGTCTATTAACCTACTGGCATGTCTTTGGAGTGTAGGAGGAAACTGTACTAACCAGAGGAAACCCACACAAGCGAAGGGATAACATGAAAGCCCCACACGGATAGTGCCCTGGCCTAGATTCAAATTCAGAACCTCAGTGCTGCAAGGCTTAAATGCTATGCACTGAACAACTATTCTGTCCTAATGTAGTGTAGAATGATAGGTTACATTCCACTACCTTCAGTTGATTGGACACTGGCAATAGCTTTTCTAGGTCTGCCCTCTAGTGTACCCATATAGCCCTACCCACTCCATGAGGCTGCAGCTTTTTGCTAGTGTACGTGGGAGACGGATGCCTTCTCTTTTTGGAGAACAATTTCCTGCTATTTTCACCAGATTTAGTTTACCTCGCTTTACTGACCCTTCTATCAAAATCTGACTACTTATTGCAGTCATGGCTTACTAGCTACTTTCCAGATTGGTTACCCTTGACTTTACCTTAGAGAACTGTAGCCAGACCTGTAATGTTACTTTCGGAACTGGATCTTGCATTTGGCACTCCCCTTAGCACGTGGGGCACTGAGTGAAGTTAGCCGCAGTGTGCTATACAGGTGCAGGACTGTGATCCATTCTTATGGCACCCAGACCCTAGGAGCCCTTTGAAGTTATGCCCATCATGATGAGAGAATCCTGGACCCTGAACTCCAGCTATGTGGAGCAGGTAAGACACGGTTTCCCTTTACCCTTATACACACTGGTTCCTGGCTTTTACATGTCTTGATGGACAAGAGGATTGCAAGGTACACATGTGGGGGAGCCTTACAATCTCAGGATTTTTTTTCCCTATCTTTTTTATTTTTTTAACTCTTTGGCATTATAGGTAATGTTTTCAGAACATTTACATGTTTACATTTGGTGGTGTTTTTTCACCTTGCTACCAAAAGTTCTTCTATGGCTAGGGAAATCAGTGCTTATAAGACTCCTAACTACACTTCTGCTCGCCATTTTCTTCTGAAAAATCCAAACTGTTCATTTGCCATCTCGCCTGTTGCTGGATTTATCAGAGACAGAAAAGTCGATTTGCCCCTGGGTTATTGCATTCCCTCAGTCTTTCAATAAACCTGTTGGACGGATTTTGGTGTGCAGCTAATTTTTCTCACTTGCATTCCCTCATGCTAGACACACATTGAAACCCCTTAATACATATTCTGTGGGTATGCCTCAGGAGAATCCCCTCACTTTGCAATGGAGGATTACAGGTGCAGGGGCACATGGGACAGGTCTGTGGCACGATCTGCGGAAACTCCAGGTTTCTCTAAAGTGGATATAGTTACCCTTTGTTCTGCAGCAAGGTCTCACACTGACATCATTCCAGCCCTCTGACTCAGGCACCCTTACTGGCATGCACCATGTGCCTGTGTGACGAAGGCAGAGTTTAGTCCCACTATCTCTGATCTAGCCCAGAGGTTTTTGCCACTTCTAGAATCGGCGAGGGCTATCAGTCTATAACACTCCCCTCCCCATGTTCTTGGGTCAAACCTAAAATTGCTTAGCACTCCTACTGTGGCAGAAAACAAAAACATAATTTTGCGCAATACATTCACCACCACAAAAAAAACTTTGCTTCTTGCCATATTGGGAAAGGTGCACCCCACTGCACCCCCTGTCCTACCAGTTGAGGCTTCTACATGCCGGTAAAGTGGCTTTAGGTGATCAAGCTTTGTATCGGCTCTTACCAGGGTACCCTTTAGGTGATCGCTTATCCTCTCCACTTGCAGTCTATAGAGGCGTTGGCATTTGCCTGCCTTGCTCAACAACTCTCATCTGGGGCTTACGGCAGCTCTACAGCCTTGCCCAGTGATTTCATAATATTTCTACTTCTGGTTATTCCCTAGGAAGATACATCCCAACCTCTAAGTTAGGTGTGCCCCTAATTTTCTAACCATGCAATTCACTTCTCCCTTGCTCAGCTGTTTTCTGATATGACAGTTTCACCTAGTAGGCTAACAGGGAAACTCATTCTGGGGTTTGTTCTTGTTCATTATCCTGTACGTCTTCTGTCTGGTACTGCTTTCAGTGTTGCACTTTGTACCCTGTAACATCGGTTGACCTTGTATATCCTCTCCCTTACTCCATAGTACTTGTACACCCTGTGCACTTCCTGCTGAATATGGCTCTTCCTTGTTGCCATCTGGGGCTCCTGCAGGACTTCTTGCCAATCAGAGCCCTCTCTTTCTGTTTTTTGGTGGCTAACATTTTCATGGATTTCTTATGAAAACGGATCTTCCGGTTCTCTATTACTTCTGGCAGCAGCAGTTCTAATTTGGCTTTCTTCCCTTCTTCTGCTATTTGTGGGTTGTTCCCTCTCCCTTGTACAGAGCTGCCACCTAATTCTGTTGACCTTTCTCACAAACTGTTTTTTTTGCAAGGTGGCTGTTTAAGCCGTCACTATCGCTTGCTCTGGCTGCAGGGTGGTTCTGCTGCTATTTTTTTTTTCTGTGGGCCTGCTGGCTGCTGTTTTAGCTGATTTCTTGCTCAGCCCTCAATTTATTGCTTGGGGACGTCCCATGGTCTATGAATCCTATTCCTGTGTCCTGCATAGTATGATAATGATAGGAATTTTGACTCACTAGTATATTTCATGTCTTGGAGTAAAGTAAAGGAAGCAGGTCCCTCCCTTCTTTTTTCTGTGATCTCTTTATTGCTTGCTGAAAATACTGTAGAATTGTGCAGTAGGCAGGGGTTATATTGGGTACACTAGGGGGCAGACCTAGCAAAGCTTTTGCCAGTGTCGGTTTACCTGAAGGTAACGGCATGTAATCCATGGTCTATGAATCGATTCCTGTTTCACATACTGTACTCAGAGATATGACATTCGAAAGGTACTTCAAAATTCCTATTTTTTCCTTGTTTCAAATAAGCCCACAGTACATAAAAAACTCGGACAATATGGTGTAACAGCACAGCACTGCACACAATCAAAGCACTCACTTGCTGCCATCCAATCTTCACCACTGGATCCCAAATATTCTAGAAGCGTTTCTGAATGGATGAATCCTAATTTTCAAGAAGCTAATGTTCTTAAAAAAGACGCTAAACTCAAAATAAGTTGTGAATCGCATGGTAGAACTGCTGAAGGCAAAATCTTATTATGGATGAACACACCAATTATAAGATGGCTATAGGCATATATATATACATTTGCAAAAAAAAAATTCTGTATGAGAATATTATCATTTGAAAAAAATATTTTATTAAAAAAATGTTTTAAATTCATTTTCTGATTATACTACAACATTTTGTAATGAAAAGTCTATAACAGTTCAGGGTCATATCCAAATTTAAAGATGAATTCCAGACACAATATATTTTTACATAGTTGCATTGAATATAGCTTTGACCAATGTAACTTTTGTATATACCATACCTGATTGATGCCTCTGGAAGCTAGATCTCCTCTTGGTTCCAGGTCTCCCGTGCTAAGCGGCCGGACTGATGCACTGTGAACACAGGAGGTTGGCTGCTTGGCATGGGTGCCATTCAGAGAATGCTTTGCATTTTCTGAATAAATATAAAGTGTTCAACAGTTGGATGAGGTGTAGAGGTTGGGGGTTATATCACGCTCTCCATCTCATCCAGTCATCCAGGGGCATCACCCAGGTATGGTATATACAGAGTTAGATTGGTACAAGCTGGCAACAACTTAAAAGCTTGGAATTTCCCTTACTTTCAGTTGTGGTTACAGTGGTCATCAGGACACATCAAATGAATCGCCCCATTAAGGGCATAGACAGCAAAAAAAATTAATAAGTTCCAGCTCTTTCCCAGTCTATCCAAAGCAAAGAAATTATGATTTTATATACAGTTAAAGTATTCTGCTGGGTAAGGCACAAAATTATAATTAGTGGGATTTTCCCAAAGTGTCTTTCAGGGCTGCACCTGAGAGATCATATCTCCTCCCACCAGAGACTGGAAACACTTCACCACCGAAGATTAAAAGGAGGCTTCTCCCCACCTAAAACACTTAGTAACTTGAAGGAGGCTAGGATCCATCAGGGCTTTCCTGGAAGGCTGAAAGTCTCCTTTTACCTATTTATTTTCTTATGAGGTTTCTCCCAAGCATCCCCTTTGTTATGTGTGGGGGATATTATGGCTCCATCTCTCCTTTCCTTGCTTGGGGAGAGCCTGTACTCACTTGTTGTCTTGCCTGAGTTTTTTCCTCAGAAGCAGCGTATGGCAAGCGATGCTGTGTTTCTGGTGGCCAAGAAATGTCCTCAGCCATGTCCAGGGGTGGATTTGTAATTTCTAGAAGGAGCGGGACTTCAGGATCAGACTTGTTGCATTATTTCTGGCCGCAGAGGATGTAGGGGGGAGGAGGCAGGACCCAGTTTGTGCCTATTTTGTGTTCCGGTCTGGTGCAGCAGCATTTCAGGACTCCAGAACCAGCATCCCAAGCCACGCTTTGCACTGCCGGCTGTGCAGGATGGTGGAAGCAGGAACCTCAGCAGCAGCTGAGCAGAAACCAAGCCCAAGTAGGGATCTAACTCTGGGCTTTTCTGTTTTACTTTTGGTTTTCCCCTGGTGGCTGGTGCCTGTCTGGGCATGTGAATTTGTTTTCCCCTATTCAGTGCACCTGTTATTTTGGGCATGGTTCTGTAGGTTCCTGTTAAAAGGAAGTGCCCCTAATGCAGAGTGTAGCTGGGGGATGCATGGAAAAAAAAAAACAACACCGTGCAAAGGCTGTATTGCTTTTCTAGTTTAGGATAAATCTTTGGCACTGTGTAATGACCTAACTTCCTCAATCAAAAATGAGCTCTGTTCTACATTTCAGTCTTTTCGCACCATGCTGTCACACAAGTTTCTGCCATTTTAGAATTTTTGCTCATCCCACAGCCTTCTGACATTCTTGGTGCAGAGCCTGGGGGATCTTTTTTCCAGGAAGGAAAAGAGGAAAGTTTTTCAGTTTTTAAATACAAATTATTTCTGAAAGAAGTGGATGGTCTTCTTAAGCAGTTCATGCTACGCTAAGCACTGGGGAAGATCAAAAAAAAAAATGTATCTTCAAAATGTACTTGGGTCTTGATAAGCCTAAAGGGCAGGTATATCCAGTTCATACTCTGATTTGCAACTCTGTAAATGAAAGAATGGCATGGCCTGGAAAGAAAACTTTTTTTTTATTTTTTCTCAAAAGCTTGTAAGAGGAGATTCCCTTTTGAGAAAGACCCATAAGCCATATGGAATAAAATGCCTAAGCTAGACATGTTTTTTTCCTAGGTCTCAAAGTACGAATTTACCTTTTTGAGGCAATCTAAATCTCAATCTAAAGGAGCCATTTGGACAAAAGGATGTTTCTGCTACTTAAAGTGGTTGTAAAGGCAGAAGGTTTTTTTTTGTATCTTAATGCATTCTAAGCCTTCTGTGTGCAGCAGCCCCCCTAATACTTACCTGAGCCCCTTCTCTATCCTGCAATGTCCACAAGTGCTTCAGCCATCAAGGACTATCCCTCCTGATTGGCTGAGACACAGCAGCGGTGGCATTGGCTCCTGTGCTATCAATCAAACTCAGTTAGCCAATCAGGAGAGAGAGGGGGCGGGCAGAACCGCGGCTCCGTGTCTGAATGAATACACAGAGCTGCAGCTTGGCTCTGGTGCCCCCATAGCAAGCTGCTTAGGACATAGATAGCAGATACTTCCAAAGAGGAGGTTTTAGAATCTTTCTCAACTTTGTTTAAGTCTAAAGCCCCATACACACGCTCGAGGACCAGGTCCGTCGGATCATGTCCGTCGTACTTTGTCCGATGTTGGTTTTGCGTACACACGGTCGGACAAAGTTGTCGGAAAATCCGATCATTCTGAACGCGGTGACGTTTGTTGCCTACGACGGGACCACGTAGAGGCTAGTAGCCAATAGCTTTGGTCTTGTAATGTGATCTGAGCATGCGTAGCACTTTGTCCGTCGGAATTCGCTACACACGATCGGATTTGGTGTGATCGGACTTTGTTGTCAAAAAATCTATCCAGCAGGAGATAGGACTTTGTCCGTCGGACAATCCGATGAAAACTGTCCGATGGTGCCTACACGTGGTCGGAATTTCCGACAACATTGTCTGATAGGACAGAATCCATCGGAAAATCCGACCGTGTGTATGGGGCTTTAGGGTTACATTGCAGGTGCCCCAGCGAAATCCATACGACTGTTGGCCAGGTCAGTGGCACTTACAAACTCCACAAAACTTACAAAAGGAGAGCTTTATGGCTGAAAACATGGCCAGGAGAATCCGCTTCTAAAACAAAGCTGTGTGGTATTCCATTTGCTGATGACCTTCTTTATGGCCAAGATCTAGAATCAATTCTGGCTAGTACGGCGGACAAAAATACGTTTTTCCTGGTTAAATTGAAGAAAGAAAGAGCAGTCATCTAGACAATTTTTATTTTTTTTTGTTCTCAAACAACTCAAGGAACAGAAAATGGAAAACTTTGACTTTTTAAATCATTTCATCCTCCTGCGCAGTTCGAGAAGTCCCAATGACTGCAGGGGTTTCTTCCACAATGGGAGACCATCACTTCTGTTTGGATATGGTCTCCCAAAGTTATGTCCTATAATTTGCACGTACCCCCTGTCCACCCAAAGAAGATATTTAGTAACAAATATTCAGAAGAGTACGATCAAATCTCTGGCCATGAACTCCCTGATGCAGAACTGGTTCTGCAGAGAGCTATACCAGTACTGCCAGAAGAACAAGAGCAGGGGTTCTCTACTCCCTAGTGTAAAAACCTTCAGGAAAGTTTTTTACATAGTTCTCAATTTGATACCACTGAGCAAATTGGTCCAATATAGAAAGTTTCAGATTCAGATCAGACTCTTTTCTGGTCAAAAAGCTACTTGTGCAAGATTGCTGCCAGGGCATCGATAGACCTGAGAGATACCTGTTTCCACATTTCTATTAACCCGCAATCTCAGAAGTTCCGGAGGCTAGCATTGCAATTGGAGGATTGGGAGATTGAATTCTGCATCAGTTCAGGGTTATACAGTTTGGCCTTTCATCCACCTCAACCTTTTCTTTGGAGCCTCAGAGGAGAGATTGTGGCATGATTAATTTGTAGCTTGCAAACATTTGGAAGCTCTTGGTTTATTTTCGAATATCCAAAAGTCAAATTTATTTCCTGCTCGTTTGATCAATCTCATGCAACAGAAAATTTTTCTTCCAGGAGACAAGAGGGAGAAGTTGCAGACAAAGTCCCAAGCAGCAAAATCACCAAATTGGAGAGTGTTAAAGGCTATTGCAATGGCCTTATCAATTTTTTTCAGGACCTTCAGGGTCAGCACACTCAAGTCCTTTTGGACAATGCTTCAGCTGTGACCAAACTAAACAGACAAGGAGGCACAAAGAGCAGAGCATTACAAACTTTGGCAGAGGAGATTCTTGTTTGGGCAGAATGCATCTTGGCATCCTTATTGGCAGGCCGTCTCAAGGGCACTTTGAGTTTGGTGACCGACTTCCGGAGCAGGCACTGAGTATTAGAAGAAGATTGGACTTTAAATCTGGAAATTTTTTGGTTTCTAGAATTTCATAAATATGGGTTAGTCCTCAGGTAGACCTCTGCAAATCAAGAGAATGCAAAGGCCCCTCTGTTTTTTATTTCCTGAACAGAGAAGACCATTCCCTGGGAAGTTCCAACTTTAAGCCTTTCCTTTTTTTCAACTGATCTTACAGGTTCTAAGGAAGATTCAGAGGGAAAGAACTTCAGTCCCCTTAATAGCACACTTCTGTTCCAAAAGAACATGGCTCTCCATGCTTCTTTATCTGGCAGACAAGCCATATTGGCCTCTTCCAGACAGACAAGACTTGCTGCTTCAAAGGCCTTTATGTTACCCAGAGGTAACTAAATTAAGCCCCACAACCTGGTTTGTGCGGAGCAGCTTTTAAAAAAGAAAAAATTCTTGGAACATCTAGTCTCTATTCTGGCAAATCATAAGAAAGTGACTACAGTCATTTATAGTAAATTGTAGAGAGTATACAACTTGTGGTGTGTTTCTTCTAATCGTCTGCCAGAAGACCTCTCCTCTATTCTAGAATTTTTAATAGGGAGTGCAGACAGAGGCTCTAGCAGTCAGCACTGTCAAGGTGCATGTAGCTGCTTTAGGTGTATTTTTGGAAAGCTCCATTTTTATCTGAAACTTTTGGTTGTAAGATTTTTTTTTTTTTTTAAGGCTTTAGTTCGGTCTAGACTTGCGTCGATTAGAGTCTTTTCAAAATGGGATCTGTCAGTAGTACTGCAGGCTCTAATTAAATAACTTTTTGAACCGTTGGATGCAGCATCTCTGAAGTTCATTACTTTAAAGAGGGTTCTTCTGATAGCAGTTACTTCTGCATGCAGAATCAGCAAACTCCATGCTCTGTTTACTAGGAAGCGTTTTTGACAGTGTTCCTGGATCAGATTATTTTAAAAATAGAGCCGGGATTTCTTCCAAAAGTTTATCGCTGTTCTGAGGATATTGTACTTCTGACCTTTTGCCCAAATCTGTTGGGGGAGGATGAAAGAAATTTCCATTCTTTGGATGTGAGAAGAGTAGTTTTACATTATCTGGAGGTAACCAAGGAATTTAGGAGCTCAGACTCCCTTTATGTTCTGTATGCTAATGCCAAAAAGGGCCAAAATGGTCAATAGCTAGATTGCTAAGGACAACATGTCAAGAAGCCTAAGTCTGTATGGATTTGGTACCACCTTTGGAGAGTCATGCTCACTGCACTAGAGCTCTGGCAGCTACATGGACAGAAAGGGCTAGTGCCACCCCAGAAAAAATCTGCAAAGAAGCAACATGGTCAAGCTTATCCACCTTTGTTTGCCACTACAGATTGGACCTATTGTCTGTGAGGGATCGATCCTTTGGTAGAAAGGACTTGCAAGCTGTTGTCCCTTCCTAAGATTGGTAAGTTCTCGTTTATCCTCTCAGGTGCTGTCCTGAAAGATGTTTTGGGAAATTCAAGATAGATTTACAGGTAACTTTCCAGTAGTCTTTCAGGACAGCAACTGTTGCCCACCTATCTATTATATTCTACTCTCTTGTGCGTGTGTGTTTCAGTTTGGCTGGAGGTACTCTACTACAACTGAGGATGTGTGGGGAGAAGTCTACTTTTGGAGGTGAAGTGTTTCCTGTTTCTGGAGGGAGGAGCTACAATTTCTCAGGTGCTGTCCCGAAAGACTACTGTAAAACAAGTTACTGATAAGTCCAACTTGAATTTCTTGCTGATAAACGTTCAAAATGCTTGCAAACAAAGCTGTCAGAATACAATTGCCCAGCAGGTGGATTCTTCCCACTGTGCTGTATAACTTGGATAGAGGAATCTGTTACTGGTAGAAACAAATTCTATTCTTGTATGTACAGCATTAGAGTATAACGGAAGTTGTATTCTACAGAATTTTTAGCCTATATTTTCTAATTATGAAGAACATCAGGAGAGGAATGAATACATCTATAGCTGAACCAGAAAAAAAATCATAAAAGCAGCAGATATACCAGTGAAACTGCTGTAAATGAAACTAGCGATATGCTTCTACGGGCTCAGCTTAACAAAGAAAACATTAGTAATTGCGGTTTGACGGCAGTGAATACAGTTGTATATGTAACCCATTTTCCTCAGCAAAGCGCTAGTTATTTTATGTTCAACTTTCAAGGTTCAGTCTCCAGTCTCTATGTACACAGATACCATCTGAAAGATTGCCTGAGTCATTCTGCTTTATAAATGTATACCTCCTTGAACTACCAGAGCAGTCTTGTGAGTTTCTTTGATGTAATGACAGAATTTCAAAATCCTTAAAAGCATTGATGGGAAGTTTGTTTGACAGTGAAATCATGCTGCATATTTTGTTATACTAGTTTGTTCTTGTTGTTTACTTCTGCTAATTTCATCTTCTTTAATACACTAGGTGTTGGAGGTGCCCTGGAAAATGATGATCCATCGAAAATGGTGATGGTTCTGGCTGCTACCAATTTCCCATGGGACATTGATGAGGCTTTACGAAGGAGATTAGAGAAAAGGATATACATAGCCTTACCTACAGGTGAGGACAGAGAAAGCAGTAAATCATTGTTAATCACTCCTGCTATATCATCTGTATCCTTAATGAGTTATCCAAGTACCAAAATTCCAATCATAGTTTAGGTTAGATCAAGAATTAAAGCCCGACTCCAGCCAAAACATTTTTTGTTCTTGAATAAGTGGGTACATTTTAGAACCTCTTACCGTATATACTCGAGTATAGGCCGTCCCGAATATAAGCCGAGGCCCCTGATTTACCACAAAAAAACTGGGAAAAGTTATTGACCCGTGTATAAGCCGAGGGGGGGAAATGGAGCAGCTACTGTAAGTGGAAAAGAGGGTCAGCAAATGCCCATCTGCATGTCCCCTGTGTCCTATACAAACCCCTGTGTCCCCAGTGCAGCCTACCTGTGCCGATCGATCTGTCTCCTGCCGATCTGCCACCTGTGTCAGATCGCTGGCTGTCCGGTGTCCGCTGTCCAGTGTCCGCTGTCCGGTGTCCCCCCCATTGCTGATCCTGGCGATCAGCGTGTAAGGCGCCATTACATGTTTAAAAGCCGCGCCTCCTCCTCCTCCTCGTCCGTGATAGGAGGAACACTCGGTTTTCCCAGCAGTCAGTGTGCAGTGTTCTGCCTATCACGGACATCCTCTCATCCTCGTCCATGAGATGAGAATGACAGGACGTCCGTGATAGGCGGAACACTGTACTGCTGGGAAAATTAGTGTCCGCCTATCACGGACGGGCGGGAGGAGGCGGCTTTTGAACACTGCCGTCTGTCTGCATGACAAGCTGTTCATGTAGGCAGACGGCACTGACTCGAGTATAAGCCGAGGAGGGGACTTTCAGCCCTAAAAAAAGGGCTGAAAATCTCGGCTTATACTCGAGTATATACGGTAAGTTATTATTTCTTTGTTCATCCACATTGGTAGATTCTCTTGTTTCTTGTCCTGGTGGCATTTGGTCTCATACTTATACATAGGGTATCACTTGGGACCAGGGGCGGACTGACCATTGGGCCCCTCGGGCACTTCCCGAGGGCCCCGGGCCACTAGGAGGCCCCATCAGGGCTGCCAGCCTCAGTAAAACCAGGGACAGTATGTAAAAATCTGTGTTTTTTTTTACATCTGTTTCTGAAATGTCCCTTACCGACATCCTTTTGGTCTAAAAATCCAGAGATTATAGCTGCCCCACCTCTCCAGTACCTTCTCAGCCAATAGAAATATGTCTGTGTATACTGTGTGTGTGTATACTGTGTGGCCCCATAATCTCTGATTGCCTGGGGGCCCCATAATCTCCTATTGCCCGGGGGCCCCATGAGTTGTCAGTCCGCCCCTGCTTGGGACAGGAAATGCAGGTAAATCTACCCAACTGGAGCACAGTCAGCAATGCAATGCCGATGGAGGGCTTAAAGTGTTGATCCAAAAGCAAGCCTTTATTATACTGCAGTACTACATGTGCTGGCTAAATTGGTTTTATTTTTTTAAGCTTTCTTTCCTTTTTTTTCACCTGGTGATCTGACTAGACAAACCATTTACCACTTAGAGGTCTTACAATGTTCAGCTTTTATTTGTTTCTGTAAAACCTTTATCCCAAAAGGAAAATACATTTTTCTGTATCTGTTTCAAAAGTGTTTAGCTGGAGTTTAGCTACAATTTGTTAATGTGTCTAAATCTGATAGTACATCTAATACCCCCCCCTCCAAGATTAACAATGCTGCTGTCCAAAACTGTCCCTGTTGCTCTTTCATCCAGAGTGTAGGCACTCTAAAGCCCCATACACACGGTCGGACAATCCGCGGACCAGGTCGGTCGGATCCTGTCCGTCATACTTTGTCCGATGTTGGTTTTACGTACACACGGTCGGACAAAGTTGTCGGAAAATCCGATCATTCTGAACGTGGTGACGTTTGTTGCCTACGACGGGACTACGTAGAGGCTAGTAGCCAATAGCTTTGGTCTTGTAATGTGATCTGAGCATGCGTAGCACTTTGTCCGGTCGGACAACCGTACACACGATCGGATTTGGTGTGATCGGACCGTGTTGTCGGCAAATCTTTCCAGCAGGAGATAATCGACGTACACTGTCCGATGGTGCATACACACGGTCTGATTTTTCAACAACATTGTCCGATCGGACAGAATCCATGAAAAAGTCCGACCGTGTGTATGGGGCTTAATACAGGAGGTTTGTTTCTGGCCAGATCACCAGGAGAAAACAGAGGGGGGAAAAGACTAAAAAAGAAAACGAATCTAAGTCTAAGGATTAGAAAGCTGCAATATATTAAATGTTTGACTTTGGGTTTACTACTGCTTTACAGACTCTGAGGATTGCTACTTGCTCTTCTTTTTGGCACCAAGTAGCAGCTAGAGATAATTTTGAAGTTTGTTTCGAAAATGGGAACGTTTGGGTAGCAGGACCTGATGGTAGACCACATCCGTGCCCATGTTTCAGTGCTAAGAAGGGAACCTAAATTTGCATGTAATTTTGTAACATATGCTTGGGGTGACTTGAAAAGTAGATTTCAGGAGTAGAGTAGGTAGTTTAGGCCTGGACTGTGGGTATTTTCCCAATATTTAAGCTTAAATTGTGTATAAATGTCCTTCGGTTGCTGTGATTTAACAGTGCTTAGCATGAAATTTCTATTCTGAATGTATAGGAAGAGTTCGAAGGCAGGAAGCTTGTATTTTTCCTGAAATAATTGGAAGGGTTTTATGGCATCCACGGAGTAGAATTTATATAGTAATGTAATGTTAGAGTGAATCTATCACCTGAAAGATTCAGAATTTATGCCCAGAGCAAAAGAGGGGTTATGTTGATGAGAGGTTGCTGGAGTATTTATTTGAGTCCCAAACTCTTTTGGAATGGGCTGTAATAGGATTTGTTTTCAGAGAAGCCATAAAACATTTATTCTAAGAGATTCAATTTCCATTGCCTTGATACTCATCTAAAAGGGGGTTTCTTTCACTTGAATTTTACTAGAAACTATAAGAAACATAGACACTAACATAGTGCAAGAAGATTGTACGATAATGGGTATAGATTCAAAAGGAGTTTCTCTCCGCAAATATGGAACATTAAGCAATGATGTAATGATAAAAAAATAACATTAAATTGTAAAGGTGGAAAAATATCAGAGCCATGCTTGAGATTGCAATACGCTTCCAACGAGACAGCCCTTCAGCTGGGAACCACAGAACTGAAGACAATCTAAAAGTGGGTTTCAATTGTGGTATGGCACTTTGTTAGTTTGTTGATTTGTGCCACTTTGAAGGTGTGAGATGTGAGTAGAATAGTTCCAAATAAATCATCTAACTTGGGCTTGAAGAATTCTAAGAATGTGTGAGGGAACCTATATTGGGAGCACTCAGAAAAGGTAAAAGTGATTGTAAAGTAATATTTTTTCCATAAAATAAACACGTTATACTAACCTTCTCTGTGCAGTGGTATTGCACAGAGCAGTCCTGAACCTCCTCTTCTGGGGTCCCCTGCTGGTGCTCTAGGTTTCTCTTGTATTGTGTGTGCCACTATAGGAAGCTGCTTCCTGTTGTGGTACAGGACTTTCAGTATAAAGTGGGGTGGTAAGCGTTAATATTTTCATTGACAAAGTTAACACTATTTTAGTCAACTAAAATACAACTTAAACAATTCAGATGACTAAAATATGACTAGAACTAAAATGGCATTTTAGTCAAGACTATAACTAAAGCTAAATCGAAATTCGATGTAAAAGTTAACACTGATTATATATCACAATGGCTCAATATGTCTGTAGTGCATGGTCAAACCTTAATACTATATATATATATATATATATATATATATATATATATATATATAACGTTTTCTTTTTCATACATCATGGGACAGGCTAATATATATAGAATATAATACTCCATCTCCAGGTGAATGGACACTGGTAGACCAAAGTGATCCCCTATCTAACCCCTCCCACACAGGAAGCACTTCATTTTTTTACCAGTATCTGCAAGGTGGATGGCACGGTTTGTTTGAGCTCTCTGAGCTCCAGGTCTCTAGTCCCACAAACGATTCTTAACCACTTCAGTCCCGGATGGATTTATCCCCTTCCTGACCAGAGCATTTTTTGCGATTCTGTACTGCGTTGCTTTAGCTGACAATTGTGCAGTTGTGCGACTTTGTACCCAAACAAAATTAACGTCCTTTTTTTCCCACAAATAGAGCTTTCTTTTGATGGTATCTGATCACCTCTGCGGTTTTTATTTTTTGCTCTATAAACAAAAAAAGAGCGGAATTTTTTTTTAAAAAAGCAATATTTTTTACTTTTTGCTATAATAAATATCCCCCAAAAATATATAATTAAAATAATTTCTTCCACAGTTTAGGCCGATATGCATTATTCTACATATTTTTGGTAAATCGCAATAGTGTACACTCTTACTTACGAACTTACGAACCGGGGGGACCTTTCTGCGCATGCGCTACCAGACGGAGCCTTAGAAAATGACGGAAAATGTTGGAAATGTCTGTAATTTGCCGTGCATGCGCAGAACGGCATTCGACGGAACATCGGAACTGTCTGTAATTGTCATTCTGCGCATGCGCGCCCGACCCACTGTATATTGATTCGGTTTTATTATAAAAAAAATTTAAACTAGTAGTGGCGGCGATCTGCGATTTCTATCGGGACTGTGGCATTATGGCAGACACATCGGACACTTTTGACACTATTTTGGGATCATTGTCATTTATATAGCGATCAGCGCTACAAATTGCCACTGATTACTGTATAAATGACACTGGCAGGGAAGGGGTTAAACACTAGGGGGCGATCAAGGGGTTAAGTGTGTCCTATTGAGTGATTCTAACTGTGGGGGGGATGGGCTCACTACAACATGACAGATATCACTGCTCCCGATGACAGGGAGTAGTAGATACCTGTCATGTTGCTAGGCAGAACAGGGAAATGCCTTGTTTACATAAGCATCTCCCTGTTCTGCCTCTCCTCGCCGCAATCGCGGGCCGCCGGCGAACATCAAGTTCACGGGCACGCTCCCGCAGCACTGCGCAATAGGCGGCAAATTTAAAGGGACGTACAGGCATTTGCCTGCCTGTGCCATTCTGCCGACGTATATGTGTGTGTGGCAGTCAGCAAGTGGTTAAATTAATCAAGGGATTGACCGATCGGATCCATTTGACACAGGCTTTATATGCTTAGATAAATGGTACCTGAGCTTTGCAAAGAAAACTCAAGAGGTTTTGCCTGTAATGCCGCCTCTGGGCGCTGGACTCTGTGAAGTGGAATCCTGGACACCACAGCGCTAAGGCATTCCTGCAGGGTGCTGTACAGGTCCAAGGGAGTGGACCATAAAAATTAAAAGGGTACCCAGTCCTTGAAGGTCCTCAAGTGACAGGGTGAAGATTGGGATCTTAGTTTCTAAGCTTTCCTGCGCCTGGATGGGTAAGTGAAACCCCTTTATTTATTATTGTGGGATGTCCCAGTGATGGTAACAATCAGTCAAGCTAGCTAGAGGCTGGACACCTGTGTGCGGTGACCATACAGGGTTTTGGGCTAGCTGTGGGTTTTTGCAAAGTGTACCTTTTTTTGCTTGTCTGGCTGTTTTTTACCTGTATGATGGAGCACGACTGTGCACCATTTCACCTTGGTTCACCATGGCGCATGTACGTTCGCAAGCATGCCGCTGCAGTCAGCAGTTTGTTTGCTTGGCGGCGCACGTGCATTCGCAAAAGCCTGCGCGCTTCGCCGCACATGCGCAGTAGCCTTTATCTGGGCCCACAAAGATTTGCGTCGTATGCGAATACAGCCACATCCGTTCACCAGTACCACGCACGTACATGCGCACACATGCACAGAATGTTCCGGCGCACAGCCAGCTTATTTAAACTATATATGCCAAGCATGCAGTGCTTCCAGAAGGCAGCTGTGGGACACAGAGTAGACTCTGAACAGGCACTTGCTGCGGTTCATTTCACCTTACCCGGGTCACATGAGTCACCAAGTGTTGCTTGGCGGGCTAAGGTGCTTAGCAGGATTGTTGCATAGCTTGGTGAGCCCTTTTAAAGGGTCTCCCTTCTGAGGTGTTTTAATACCATACCCAATTACTCTCTTTTTGTGGCTAGTAAATGTCTTCAAAAAATTAAAACTAAATCGAAATTTTATGTCAAAATTAACACTGGTGGTAAGAAGTTACGTAGTGAGATGATAGAGTTGGTCTTGCAAAGGGACATAGCATTTGTTATGTACCTTGCCAAGTACAAGGCCCTAAATATTAATGTTGGTCCTTATCAATTTAGCCAGAGGCTCTGTGAGTTTGTGAAGCTCTCTAATTATGTATTTTTGTTAAGATATATTTACGTCTGCTTGCAGAACTGCTTACAACATTCCCTCTGACTTTGAGTATTTTTCTGCTTCATTGGCAGCAAATTAATTACCTTAGTCAGCAGGCATTAACATTTAGTTAGTTTTGGCTTCATGACTTAATCGAGCCTTCGTATCAACAAATTCTCTATGCATCATAAACATGCTGCGTTAAAGCGAAACTCAGCCTGCTGCAGGATCTTGAAGCTCCTGCCATAATGTGCAATGTATCAATCTTCCTCAGCCAAAGATCTGTGAACAAATGTTACCTGCAAAACATGTTATATTAAATGTAAAGGACACGGGGCTGTAGTCATAAACTATGGGTTATATTCAGCCCATCTTCAGTTAATTGGACACTGGTGAAGAACCTAAGTCCATAGGTGATAGACCTCTTCTGCTTTTGGAAATGTTGTTTTCTCTTTTTAAACCATTTCCTTTTTCTTCAGGCGCTTCCATTAAGGATTGACTGCCTATTGCCCTTTACTATCTAGCAGTTTACGTATTGGGAACTGTACCCAGACCCCACTGTAGTGGGGCTAGCCTGTAATGTTTGCTTTGGGCACTGGATCCTGCGTTATGCTGCTCTCCTAGGCATGTTCTTGCAACAAGTCTAGTGAGCCGCAGGGTGCTATACAGGTCTATGATCAATCTCTATGGTCTGTTCAGTTTCCCATGACAGACAATCGGATAACTTATTTTCTGGCCATATTTAGGGTTCATACTGCCATAAATGCCTTCTTTCACAGATCTTCTTCCTAATAACTCAGGTTGCATAATTAGAGAGAAAAAAAAGGTAGACTTTGGCACAGCCCTCGGCACAAGCCCAAATTTGTATGGTAAATGCATCCCAGTTTTAACCCGCTGTTGAAAAATGAAAGCTGAAATCTAATCCCGTGTTAGGCAACACAGACCCTTTTCTTTCATTTATTTTTTTATAAATGAACTCCATTGCAAACACAGTGCTGCTAACCAGGATCCCGCTTCCCAAAGATGTTTGACAGCAGGAGGAACCTCTGTTCCTGCTTTTCTTAGTGTTTCCTGTGAGACCAGGTAGTGAGCGTAGCGGTGCTGCAGCGGAGACTGCACTGAATCAGTGATGCAGTCAGGTGTCTAGGGATGGGGGTGGGTAGATTAGATAGTGGAGTGATTTTTACCTTAATGAAGATAATGCGTTAAGTCAGGGCTCAAAATTTCAAGTCCTGAGCTACTAGCCAGGCCTCAAGGGTTACTCTGCACCAGTTGCTCCACCCAACCACTACCCTGCCCTGCCCCTAATTCTGCCCCTAAACACACCCTCATAAATTATCTCATGAAATTACACTTAAATCTTTTATGCAGAATTAAGTTACAAAAATAAATATTAACAACAACTTTATCAATGCCCCTCAGCACAGCCTCACCAGTGCCCATCAAATGAGGCTCGCCTGTACCCATCAATGCAGGCTCGCCTGTGCCCATCAATGCAGCGTGACCTGTGCCGATCATTGCAGCCTCACCTGTGCCCATCATTGCAGCGTGACCTGTACCCACAATTGCAGCCTCACCTGTGCCCACCATTGCAGCCTCACCTGTGCCCACAATCGCAGTGTGACCTGTGCCCGCAATCGCAGTGTGACCTGTGCTCACCATTGCAGCCTCACCTGTGCCCACCATTGCAGCCTCATCTGGGCAGAGGAAGAGAGAGGGTTACCGAATCATGAGTGGAGGAAGAGAAGAGCCGCAGGATCACAGAGCGGGATAGCATGCCGGGAGCAGCTTACATTACAATTGCCTCCGCTCCGCTCACCGCCATACACAGCCCCATCTCCTCCTGACCCAGAGCCTGTGATGGACAGAAAGCCCATCCAGTGCTGGGATGCGTTCTGTCTATCGCATGCTCTGGGTCAGGAGGAGACGGGGCTGTGTATGACGGTGAGCGGAGGCAAGTGTAATGTAAGCTGTAAGAGTGGGCTATCCCGCTCTGTGAACCCCCTCACCTTTTTCATCCATGCTCTCTTACCCTGGGCGATCACTAGGAGAACGGCTCCCGATCAACCTCGGCCTCCCAGGCAGCCCAGCTCCTTGCCAGCCCTCATTTTCCACTAATGCGAGTAGGCGAGTGGAAAATGAGGGTTGAGTTTAAATGCCTTACTTGATACAAAAAAAGCTGAATTGATTAGATTAAAACTTTGCTCAGAGACAAGCTTTGTGATCAAGCAGTACCCTGAAAATCTATCTTTTGCTTTAAATTTCTGCTGAGACTTATTTCCTCCTGACGTGTGGCCTTACAAAGGCACTTTTGTAACTGTAGCCTCTAATGACTGCTTATCAAACTGTTGTGCTAGTTGGTGATGTCACTGTTGTGCTGCTTACTGTTCTTCTGAGGGCCTGCTCAGAGGCGGGCTTGACACCAGGAAGCAAAGCCCACTTATTTACCAAGGTAGCCACTTTTACATAGGAAATTGGTAAAGTCATAAAAAGTAGGTTCTGGAGAAAAGATCACCTGCACAGATGCTATAGGCAATACTGGTGATTAATCAGTTGCCCTCCATTTTTTTTTTTTTTTTTTTTTGGCAACAGTTGGCAAGTGAAATATATGAAAATAGTTAGTCATTAGAAAGATGGACATGAATGTTTAAAGTGGTTGTAAACCCTTACAAACCACTTGGACCTACAGGTAAGCCTAGATTAAGGCTTACCTGTAGGTCAAATAAATATCTCCTAAACCTACACTGTTTAGGAGATATTTGCCAAAAGACAGGCACCGCTGTCTACGGCGCATTCGCTGTAGACAGCGGCGCGCAGGCGCACTGAGAAAGCCACTCTCAACGGGGATATGCCGCGAGTGACGGCTCCCGTGCGCATGCGCAGGAGTGACGTCATTGCGGCGCCGTCGATTGACAGCGCCGGAGCCGCGAGACCCACCAAGAAGATGGAGGCTCCCTACACAAGGGGACAGCGGTGACTTCACTGGCTCCTGTGTCAGGTAAGTGACACATAATGGACTACTATGCGATGCATAGTAGTCCATTATGTTTCCCATTGCAGGGAAACAAAGAGGAAGTAAACCCATTATGGTTTACTTCCTCTTTAAGGGTAATCAAAAATAGGGAAATTATTTAGTTATTGAAAAAACCCTCACCTTACTCAAGAACATTTTTATCTGCTTTAATCGCTACATCAAGATAGGCTTCAGGCTAAAACCTAACTTTTGTCCCTCACCTGTACTGGTATCCCTAGAGCAGGAGTAGGCAACCCCCAGCACGGGTGCCGCAAGCGGGACGCAAAGCCTCTTTTGCCAGCACTTGACTCTCTCCCCATCAGCAGAGCAGCGCAGTCAGTGATACTCTAATGCATTCCAATTTCAGAATTCCCCACACCGTACTGAGGGGGAGGCACTGTGCCCCACACAATGTAAAAGATGGGAAACATTGATTCTCTAACTTTTCTGTAGCTGCGATCATCAGCTTTTGTGATGGGGAAGAGATTGGGTGCAGTTCTGCTGGGGGGACATTCCCTGTTTCCAAGAGGAGTAGGACTGTCTTGGCCACTACTAAAGCCAATCACAGTCCTGCTAGCCCCGTCCACCATCTGGAGGAAGATGACTCGCTTGGTTGCCACTACCAATCTAAGAAAGATGGGATTTCACTGTGAGTGAGAAAACCACAATGAGCGTCTGGGAATTTTGTTGAAATTATTCCTGAACCTTTGCGTCACTTACTACTGAACCCCGGCACTCTGTGTCCCTTTAAGCAACAGCCAGTATTCAGCACAATAAAAATCACACCCAACCACTTTTTCTCAGCTGCAGGGGCCTAACTTATGATCTTGCACACAGGCCCGCTGCTTTCAGAAAATACCTCGGACCTAAGCTCATCATTGCACATCCATTTCAGATGCTTGTATGTGACATCACATACAAGCACGTGGGCTGGATGCGAGGGGTGGACCAGCAGAATGAGTGTGCCAGGACAGATAGATGTGTCTCATCTCTGCTTCCTTTTACCACTCTACATATCACCCATATCATAGATGAGAAGAGGGTACAGCGGTGGAGCAGATGAGCAGGAAGGTACAGCGGTAGAGCAGATGAGCAGGGGGTACAGCGGTGGGGAAAAGGAGCAGGAGGTGTTCACAGGTGGAACAGAAGAGCAGGGGAGGGTACAGCAGTGGGGCAGATGTGCAGGGAGGTACAGTGGTGGAAGAGATAAGGGGGTGGGACAGATGAGCAGGGGGGTTCAGTGTTGGGCCAGATGAGTAGGGGGGTTCAGTGTTGGGGCAGAAAAGCAGGGGGGTAGAGCAGTGGGGCAGATGTGAAAGGAGGTGTATTGGTGGGGCAGATGAGCAGTGGGGGTACAGAGGTGATACAGATGTGCAGATGGGTTCAGTGTTAGGATAGATGAGAAGGTGATTCAGTAGTGAGACAGAAGAGCATGGGGATAAGGCGGTGAAGCAGATGTGCGGGGAGGTACAGTGGTGGGGCAAATGAGAAAAGGGGTACATTGATGGGGCAGATGAGCAGGGGGGAGTGGTGGCACAGAAGGGCAAGGGGGTACAGTGGTGGGGCGGGATGAGATGTGCAGGAGGTGCAGTGGTGGGAGTGATGAGAAGGGGGTTCAGCAGTGGGACAGAAAAGCAGTGGGGTACAGTGATGGGGCAGATGAGCAGGGGGTTACAGTGGTGGGACAGATGAGCAGGGGGTTCAGTGTTGGGCCAGATGAGAAGGGGGTTACAGGGGTGGTAAAGCTGAGTGGGGGGTTCAGTGTTGGGGCAGAGGAGAAAGGTTGTATATTGGTGGAACAGATAAGCAGGGGGTTAAAGCGGTGGGGCAGAGGAGCAGGGGGTACAGAGGTGGTGCAGATGTGCAGAGAACAGGGGGACATCAGTGGAACACATGAGCAGAGGGTTACAGTGGTGGGGCAGAAGAGCAGGGGGAACCGAGTTGGGACAGATGTGCAGGAGGTACAGTCGTGGGGTAGATGAGAAAGGGGGTTACAGTGGTGGGGCAGATGAGAAGATGGTTCAGTGGTGGAGCAGATGTGCATGGAGGTACAGTGGTAGGGCAGATGAGAAAGGGGGAACATTGGTGGAGCAGATGTACAGGGGGTTACAGTGGTGGGGTAGATGAGCAGGGGCGTACAGTGGTGGGGCAGATGTGCAGGGTAGTACAGTGGTGGGGCAGATGAGAAAGTGGTACGTTGTTGGGGCAGATGAGCACAGTGGTACAGTGGTGGGGCAGATGAGCAGGGGGTTACAGTGGGGGAGCAGATGATTAGGGGGTACAGTGGTGGGGCAGATCAGCGGGGGTACAGTGGTGGGGCAGATGAGCAGGGGGGTACAGTCAGTGGTGGGGCAGATGAGCAGGGAGGTACAGTGGTGGGGCAGATGAGCAGGGGGGTTACAGTAGTGGAGCATATGAGCAGGGGGTTACAGTGGTGGAGCAGATGAGCAGGGGAGTTACAGTGGTAGAGCAGATGAGCAGGGGAGTTACAGTGGTAGAGCAGATGAGCAGGGGGTAACAGTGGTCGGGCAGATGAGCAGGGGGGTTACAGTGGTCGGGCAGATGAGCAGGGGGGTTACAGTGGTGGGGCAGATGAGCAGGGAGGTACAGTGGTGGGGCAGATGAGCAGGGGGTACAGTGGTCGGGCAGATGAGCAGGGGGTACAGTGGTGATGTAGATGAGCAGGGGGGTACAGTGGTGGGGCAGATGTACAGTGGTGGGGCAGATGTACAGGGGGATACAGTGGTGGGGCAGATAAGCAGGGGGATACAGTGGTGGGGCAAATGAGCAGGGGGATACAGTGGTGGGGCAGATAAGCAGGGGGATACAGTGGTGGGGCAAATGAGCAGGGGGATACAGTGGTGGGGCAGATGAGCAGGGGGTTACAGTGGTGAAGCAGATGAGCAGGGGGGTTTCAGTGGTGGAGCAGATGAGCAGGGGGTTACAGTGGTGGAGCAGATGAGCAGGGTGGGTACAATGGTAGAGCAGATAAGCAGGGGGTACAGTGGTGGGACAGATGAGCAGGGGGGGTGAAGTGGTGGGGCTGATGAGCAGGGTGGGTACAGTGGTGGGGCAGATGTGCAGGGTAGTATAGTGGTGGGGCAGATGAGCAGGGGGTTGCAGTGGTGGGGCAGATGTGCAGGGTAGTACAGTGGTGGGGCAGATGAGAAGGTGGTACATTGTTGGGGCAGATGAGCACAGTGGTACAGTGGTGGGGCAGATGAGCAGGGGGGTTACAGTGGGGGAGCAGATGATCAGGGGGTACAGTGGTGGGGCAGATCAGCGGGGGGGGTACAGTGGTGGGGCAGATGAGCAGGGGGGGTACAGTGGTGGGGCAGAGGAGCAGGGGGTTACAGTGGTGAAGCAGATGAGCAGGGGGGTTTCAGTGGTGGAGCAGATGAGCAGGGGGGTTACAGTGGTGGAGCAGAGGAGCAGGGGGGTTACAATGGTAGAGCAGATAAGCAGGGGGTACAGTGGTGGGACAGATGAGCAGGGGGGGGTGCAGTGGTGGGGCTGATGAGCAGGGTGGGTACAGTGGTGGGGAAGATGTGCAGGGTAGTATAGTGGTGGGGCAGATGAGCAGGGGGTTGCAGTGGTGGGGCAGATGTGCAGGGTAGTACAGTGGTGGGGCAGACGAGAAGGTGGTACGTTGTTGGGGCAGATGAGCACAGTGGTACAGTGGTGGGGCAGATGAGCAGGGGGGTTACAGTGGGGGAGCAGATGATCAGGGGGGTACAGTGGTGGGGCAGATCAGCGGGGGGGTACAGTGGTGGGGCAGATGAGCAGGGGGGGTACAGTGGTGGGGCAGATGAGCAGGGGGGTTACAGTGGTGGAGCATATGAGCAGGGGGTTACAGTGGTGGAGCAGATGAGCAGGGGAGTTACAGTGGTAGAGCAGATGAGCAGGGGAGTTGCAGTGGTAGAGCAGATGAGCAGGGGGGTTACAGTGGTGGGGCAGATGAGCAGGGGGTTACAGTGGTGGGGCAGATGAGCAGGGGGGTACAGTGGTGGGAAAGATGTACAGTGGTGGGGCAGATGAGCAGGGGGATACAGTGGTGGGGCAGATGAGCAGGGGGATACAGTGGTGGGGCAGATGAGCAGGGGGTTACAGTGGTGAAGCAGATGAGCAGGGGGGTTTCAGTGGTGGAGCAGATGAGCAGAGGGGTTTCAGTGGTGGAGCAGATGAGCAGGGGGGTTACAGTGGTAGAGCAGATAAGCAGGGGGTGCAGTGGTGGGACAGATGAGCGTGGGGGGGTGCAGTGGTGGGGCTGATGAGCAGGGTGGGTACAGTGGTGGGGCAGATGTGCAGGGTAGTATAGTGGTGGGGCAGATGAGCAGGGGGTTACAGTGGTGGGGCAGATGTACAGTGGTGGGGCAGATGAGCAAGGGGGTACAGTGGTGGGGCAGATGTACAGTGGTGGGGCAGATGAGCAAGGGGGTACAGTGGTGGGGCAGATGAGCAAGGGGGTACAGTGGTGGGGCAGATGAGAAAGGGGGTACAGTGGTGGGGCAGATGAGCAAGGGGGTACAGTGGGGGGGGGGGGGCAAATGAGCAAGGGGGTTACAATAGTGGGGCAGTGATCTGAGGTGTGGAGTTGCAGGATGTTAATTTCTCACTACTAAAGTAGTTTACAGCATTTACTTTATAAAAAAAATCCTTTTCGTGATTGAGAGTGTGAAGAGTGTGAAGTTCTTTGAAAACATTTTTCGACACACTGTGCTCAAAAGGTTGCCTACCCCTGCCCTAGAGTACATGTTCTGTCCAATAGACAGCCTAATGGCGCATACACACAATCAGACATTCCGACAACAAGATCCCATGTTTTTTTTTTTCCGACGGATGTTGGCTCAAACTTGTCTTGCATACACACGGTCGCACAAAGTTTGTCGGAAATTCCGAACGCCAAGAACGCGGTGACGTACAACGTGTACAACAAGTCGAGAAAAATTAAGTTCAATAGCCAATGCTGCTCTTCTGCTTGATTCTGAGCATGCGTGGCACTTTGTGCGCCGGAATTGTCTACAGACGATCTGAATTTTATGCGAGCAGATTTTGTTGTCGGAAAATTTGAGAACCTGATCTCAAATTTTGTGCAACGGAAATTCCGATGGAAACTGTCCGATGGAGCCTACACAGGGTTGGAATTTCTGTCAACAAGCTCTGATCGCACATTTGCCATCGGAAAGTCCGACTGTGTGTACGCGGCATAAGTGTCATTCCCTACTGCTCTATCACAGGTGTTATATGACAGTTGTCCACTGTGCGTAGTTTAGTCCTTTAATTGAAGTTAATGCTTTTGTTTTATCATTGAATATTGTAGATAAAATGAATTTCTTTTGATTGGCTAATATTTTAGAGAAATTGTGCCTAGTCTTTTTAGATTCGAATAAACATATTGAATATTGCTCATTGTTAAGTTCTGGTTTTATTGTAGGACATTTTTAAATCTCTCTACCACATTCTAACCAAAACTCTCTTTTTCTTACAGCTGCTGGAAGAGCTGAACTGCTTAAGATAAACTTACGAGAAGTTGAGTTGGATTCTGGAATAGACGTGGATGTCATTGCTGAGCGAATTGAGGGGTATTCGGGTGCTGATATAACTAATGTTTGCAGGTATGATATTTTTTTTTAATTCTTAGTTACAGAAAGCAGACAGTATGAAATGTTAAAACTTTGAATGACTGCATGTGAGGTAAAGAATGTTTAGGAGATGTTGTTTGGATAGTGAGTAGAATCTGTAGAACTGTTAAGGGTGGGGCTTGTCCAAGATAACCGACAGACCCAACCCGTAGCTACTACTCCACAGCCCCATTCAGCACGAGTAATGACCTAAACCCCTTCCTGATTTGCCCACAAGGTTGGGGACATGACTAGGGGCAAACAATCAGCACTCCTCGAGCATGCTCAGTTATCTGGCTCAACTCTTCACTAGACATGGCCTTCACTTCTAACATGACAATGCAGATGGAGCAGGAGGTAACTCAGCCTGACTTGCAAACTATTATGCTTGTCATTGCAACCTGCCAGTTGACCATAACATCAAAAAATAGATCAACCACAGAAGGACATAGGACTTATCAGAAGAGAACTGTAAGGGGTACAAACTGTGGGAGCTAGAAATTTGTTGGGACAGAAGAGCATTAACTCTATAGTTGAGTAACCAATGGCAGGTGGTGGGAGTTGTTAAGGAAAAGAGTTTAGGGGGTAAAGAGTTGTTGTAGGACAAATTGTGGAGACTGAGTTATGACAGGGGCAAAATGTGGGTGCTGCATGGAAGTTGGAGGGGGTGGAGTGTGTGGGGGTGGAGGGGTTGCAAGGATAGAGCTAGTCTTTAAAGTCCATTTAAAATCACATATATAGCTAAGACTACCCAGTCTATAGGGTGACAACACTGCTGTTCAATTTGATTGCAAAATAGAGCATTGTTACTCTGTTAAAGGAAGTGCAAAAATAAGTATCTACTGACAGGATTAACAGGTAATAAAAATATTTTATGATGCCCTTTAACCACTTTCAGACCGGACCAATTTGCAGCCAAAGGACCAGGCCCCTTTTTGCGATTCGGCACTGCGTCGCTTTAACTGACAATTGCGCGGTCGTGCGACGTGGCTCCCAAACAAAATTGACGTCCTTTTTTTCCCACAAATAGAGCTTTCTTTTGGTGGTATTTGATCGCCCCTGCGGTTTTTATTTTTTGCGCTATAAACAAAAATAGAGCGACGATTTTGAAAAAAATGCATTATTTTTTGCTATAATAAATATCCCCAAAAAATATATAAAAAAACATTTTTTTTCCTCAGTTTAGGCCGATACGTATTCTTCTACATATTTTTGGTAAAAAAAATCGCAATAAGCAATTATTGATCGGTTTGCGCAGAAGTTATAGCGTTTACAAGATAGGGGATAGTTTTATAGCATTTTTATTAATAATTTTTTTTTTATTATTAATGGCGGAGATCTGCGATTTTTTTTGTGACTGCAACATTATGGCGGACACATCGGACATTTTTGACACATTTTTGGGACCATTGTCATTTTTACAGCAATTAATGCATTTAAATGCATTGATTTCTGTATAAATGACACTGGCAGTGAAGGGGTTAACCACAAGAGGGCAGTGTAATGGTTAAGTATGCCTAGGGGTGTGTTTTTTACTGTGGGGGGGCGTGGCTGTCAGCTAGTGAATGCTGATCTCTGCTCCAATCACAGGGAGCAGAGATCGGCGTCACTAGTTGCTAGGCAGAACGGGGAGATGCTGTTTATCTCGGCATCTCCCCGTTCAGCCACCCCGTGAGACGATCGCGGGGGTCCCCGCGGCGATCGAGTCCGCGGGGACCGCGATCGGACTCACGGGGGTCCCGACCGGCGCGGGAGCGCGCCGCTCCCGGCGCGCTCCCGATGGCACGGACAGGCTAAAGGAGGGACGTATATATACGCCCTCCTGCCTGTACGTGCCATTCTGTCGACGTATATCGTCATGCGCCGGTCGGCAAGTGGTTAATATGCGTTCATCTTGGTGTCATAGTATGCCTTTATAACCACATTATAAGTACTGATATAATCCATCTAGATGGTTCTCCTTCTTTGTCTTTTTTGTTAAACGTTATACAGGATGAGGTACCCCCCCTAGCTTTTTATATATATTTTGGACAACCACATTATAAATTGTATGCTAAAAAAAAATTCCATTCTGTTTGAGCGCTCTAAAAAATAGTGGATGGCCAAGAGTTAGACACAAGGTGATTGAATATGCACAATGTTAATGTGAATATGCACAATGTTAATGTGTAATTTTCATTCATTGTAATGCCCAATTCATTTGTCTATTTAACGCTAAAGGTGAAACCTCACTGGATGAAACCGTAATCTTTTGTTAATAATTTAGTAGTCCATTAGCTGTCACAACTGCCTGTACAATTAATCATCTGTTTTTAGTTCCTTAGAAGTGTAATTACAAATTGTAATATCTCGCCAGTATTTTTGCAGTTTTATTTAATTATCTTTAGCAAGGCTGTTTCTCTGTAAAGATACATTTTTACACAGACAAAGCATAAGTGCACTTTCAAACATTTTATCTTCCCACCCTGCCCCAAAGGGCTAAATGGTCCAGCCTTTTTCTTGTTCAATATCTCTACATGTTTGATCAAAAAGTACAGGTAATAAGACAGTGGTGTTACAAATTTTTAGTACAGCAATACAGTTACACAAAATGTTTATGGCATAGAACATACAAAGATGTCTGGTATGGAAAAACATTGTAACGTGGCTAAGCTTTAGTTTTTACCTTTTGTAGGTATCAAGGTGTCATAACTAAATGAATAGATAGAAAAAAGCAAGAATGACGAAGAGAGGGGGTAGGGATAGCTGGGAGAAGGAGAGGCAACTGGGCAGTTGATTTATAAGTGGTGATGGTGTCAGAAAAGAAAAGTCAAAATTCCTTGGGAGGAATATAGTTCCTGAGGTTCCCAGTTTTTTTCATATAGTCATTCTGTCCGTTATTTTGCCCATCTGTTTTTTAAAGACCGTGGTCTGAGACAGTCAAATTTTTACTTCAGAAAGGGAAGAAGACTGTAGGGGCAGAGGACACTACTGTGGTGGGGATGATGTGAACGGGAGCACAGGACACTACTTTGGGTGGGTGTGGGGTCACAGGACACTATGCTCTGTTTTTCAGGGGCTTGATAGTTACTTTATTTATTTTTTAAAGGGTGTTCTCCCCACCACCCTTTCCCAAGTATCTTTGATTTCCTCCATGTTGTCCAGGTCGATCTCCACCTCTGAAAGTTTGCCTACCCCTGATTTAGAGAAATTTAGTGTAAGCCTTAGATGTTACCAAAATCAGTAGCAAATAGGTTAGGTAAGGATGTCATCAGGTTTGTGATAAAATGTGTGATATCACAAAAAGGTTAAGTTTGTGGTGGAAGCCAGCTACGGCAATATCCATTCGCTGGTCATTGTTGCACAGTGAATTACAATGGACAAGTCTACATGGACCCACAGTGTAGACACAGCCAATGCACAGCAGCTTTGTGAGAAGAATATAAACAAACACTGGAGGTCCAACCCTATTCAAATTCTCTAGGTGCAAACCATAAAAATCCCAGTGATTAGCAAAACAAAACAAAAAAGGTAGACCTTTACTTAGATCCAGGCTTCGCTCCGTTTTCTTAGGTGAGGGTGTTGCCACTTCTCCTGGAGAACTTGAGTATCCCAAACCACAAGGATGTACTCCTGCACAGGACAGTCTTCTTACAATGGTCACCTCCTTCCAATGCTTTATTTTTTATTTATTTTTAACTGGGCCCATTCCAGGTGCATCAAAACAAAAGGTGTGCAAAGTCTGGGGGGATTGCTTTCAGCAGAAGAGATATGCAAAGTCTGTTCTGAAAAAAATTATTAAAAAGGGGCGTGTCCTGGCCGCTGGCGAAGATGGCCACTCGGCTGTGAAGCTCCCCTGATGCTCAGCTCTCCAAATCGTCTCACAGCATCCCAGCCATCTGCAACTGCCCCACAAGGGAGATCACCCCTCAAACACACAATCGGGCTATGTCCCGCAAAAAAATCAAAGCCCCAGGACCGTGCCGCCTCACGGACTTCTACATGCTGTCGGGGGGCAGAGGAGCACAAGATGGCACAGAGGAGAATGACCGTTCTTCTTCCCCTCCCCCACAGTCAGTAGAGGCGCTGGAAAATCTCTGACATGGAGGAATCCCCTCACCATCCCGCCTCAGCCTCACCAGTGGATCAAGGTAAGAGCTGCAGATTCCCCTGCACATTCCCCTTACAAGCTCCCCCCTGCAAAAAAGCACCAGTCGGCTGACACCTCTGGCACACAAGCAGAGCTGCCTCTAAGAAAAACCTCTAAGACCATGCTCCTCTCCCTCTAAATAGGCTTGAAAAATTAGCTGCGCTCCTCACTATCCCACCTCACTAACAGAATTGATGATATTGATGACCACACTGAACATCTAGAAAACCAGATAACTGAAGTGGTCAAAGCACATGATGAGATGGTAGATGCGCATGAAGAACATGCTGAGCACATACGTAAACTCCAAATAAAAGTGGTGGACCTTGAAGACTGCTCGTGGCGAAATAAGATAAGGGGAGTCCCTGAAGCAGTTAAGCCAAATGACCTGATCCCATATCTGCAATGACTTTTTCTGAAGTGAATTCCGGACCTGACGAGGAGACGTCCTGACGAGGATCCATTTTTACCACATCAAGGAACGGCTTCTCCGTGCGGCTGGAACAGCTCACAACCTCCCTCATCCATATGCTGGAGTACATCTATACCAAGACCTGTTGGTTGCAACCTCTCAGCACAGAAAATAATTTGCGACCATCACAGCAACTCTGAGAGACCGCAATATCGTCCACTGCTGGGGCTTCCCCACGAAGCTCCTAGTCACCTACCAAAGCCAACAAATCCTATCCACCCCAAAAGATGGATACAAGAAGCTGCAAAATTAGGGCCTCTCCCTACCTCTTTCCGTCCAATCCGCCATGGAGAGATGAAAATCAGAAATCCTAACTATGTCAACAACTCTACTGGAACAATAATGAAAGAAACCCCAGTTAGTTCTGTTTGCCACCTTATCCACTAACTTAGTAAATAGGCTGGCTCATATTAATCCTGTTACACAAGAGCCCCCAAATATTGGTAAATTTGTGAATATTCTTTTTTAGAAGTTCATACTGGACTTCCAGTCGTGATTAATTCACACACACCCCCAGCACGAAGTGTGCTACGCATACGGCTTTGTATAAGCATAATTTTTACCGCTATACTCAATTCAAGTTGTTCTGTGTATCTTTGCTCTTCTTTATTTCATATACTACTGTTCTGTTTTTATTATTGTAAAGAGCACAAATACAGGTATCATCTCCCCCCTCCCTACCTACTTATACCTAGAAGTGCCTTAAGACTGTTGTAGTGATTCTTCTCCGCATCTGCGCTTTTTTCGCCAACAGCACCATTAACGAAAAGGCCTCAACTCCCCTTTTAAACAATCCAGACTGTGGCAAGAAGCATTATCCCAGAGAACGAACATTTTGTGCGTGCAAGAGACATACTTTATGCATGGTAAAGCTCCCCCATGTCTTCATCGGTCATTCCCGCACACTTTCCATGCACACGCAACTAAAAAAGGGCAGGGAATACTATACTGCTACTGTAGGTGCGGCGCTGGAAGACCCCATCACAATAGATGAACTTCAGAGGGCCATAGGGGACACTAAACCAGAGAAAGCGCCAGGACCAGATGGCTTCACCATACAGTACTACAAGACACTACTCCCCTCTCTAGGTCATTTTCTAGGCCTCTCCTGAGGGAAACCTACAGGCCCACATTTCAGTAATCCCAAAAGAAAGCAAAGATCCTACCTCTTGCGGGAGCTATAGGCCAATATCCCTACTAAATATCGACCTCAAATTATTTACAAAAATTCTAGCAACCAGATTACAGCAACATCTACCACATCTAGTTTACTTAGACCAGGTAGGCTTTGTACCATCTAGGGAAGCTAGAGACAATACAGTCAAAGGCCTCAAACTGCTCTGTGTAGCCAACACCAACCACACTCAGTGTATCTTTCTATGAACGGATGCCGAAAAGGCTTTTGACCGGGTTAATTGGCCATTCGTGTTCTCGGTCTTAAGATATGCAGGATTTGGCCACAAACTGGATTTCTTCAATCTACTCAATCCCTACTGCTCAGGTCAGAGAAAATGGTGTTTTAACTGAACCCTTTACGATAACCAATGGGATGAGGCAGGGGTGCCCCTTGTCATCCCTTCTCTTTGCCCTGTCATTAGAGCCTTTGTTATGTAAAATACGACTAGACCCAGATATCACAGGTATTAACGTAGGAAACTCTCAACAGAAAGTTACGAATCCTGCAATCTTGCTACTGAATCTCCTACACAAATTTGAAATTTATGGTGTACTATCAAACCTGAAAATACATTTTGCCAAGTCCAAAGCCATAGTGGTGGGTATACCGCAGCCTCTTCTATCACATCTTCAAGCAAGCTTTAAACTAAAATGGATGAAATCCGCCTTGAAATATCTATGTACGCTCATCCCCCTAAACTCTCACAGCGTTTTGACCTGAATTTTCCCCCACTTCTGAAAAATGTTTGAATTTTCCTAAATACATGACACACTGGACTGCATTCGTGGTTTGGCCACTGCAATATACTCAAAATGAGTATCCTTCCCAAACTGACATACCTATTTCAGGCTCTGCCAATTTCTATCCCTTCGAGCTACTTCAAACAGACACAATCATCAGACTTCATTTGGGCCCACAAACGTCCACGACTACATAGAAGACTACTTTCATTACCCAAACAACATGGGGGATTGGCAGTGCCAGACATATGAAAATACTACCATGCAACACATTTGGGTGGACTGATTGACTGGTGTCGACACCAAACTCTGGCCCCAGTTGGAACAAGCCCAAAGTGAAGTGCCTCTTCCCAGGGCTCCTTGGTGTTATCAGACACTGCCCAGAAATATGAAACGCCACCCCCTTATTGGCCCCACTACATGACTTTGCCCACATCTTTTCACCCAAGCCTCTCTCTCCACTAAAAACTGACCACTATTCCCCATATTAAGGAACCCATTGTTTACCCCAGGATATCAGGATGTAACCTTCCAAAATCTGTCACTCGGCCCATTTTCAAGCATCTTACTTTCTAATCTCAGGGAACTGGCCATCGATACCTACCCTTACGAATTCCTCAGGTACGTTCCAGATAGACTTTTGGAGGGCTCTCAACTTAGTCATTTCCTAAAGTCCATAACGCCCTCCGGTAATTTTAGTCAACCTCTCTTGAAGAATACTG
The DNA here is from genome assembly GCA_028564925.1 of Lithobates sylvaticus. Lineage (NCBI taxonomy): Eukaryota > Metazoa > Chordata > Amphibia > Anura > Ranidae > Lithobates > Lithobates sylvaticus. The sequence goes on along the minus strand of CM053027.1, from coordinate 541,374,826 downwards.
TTCGGACACTGGCGTCCTGCCGCATGTACTCTCTACCACTTACAAATTATTGATTACACCCACAGAAACCCACCAGCCACCCTGTCTAACTAAGTAGTAACAAGACCTAAACCATAAATCCAGTCCAAACCAACGACAACACATCATTTGGTTCACAAACAAATCTTACATCTGCTGGCGATGCCAGGAAGAGCGAGGAACACTCCTCCACATCTTTTGATCATGTCCCAAGCTCAACCTATTATGGAAGGCGGTCCGTCAAACCATACAAAAATTCATGGAATGTACAATCCCAGATGACCCAGCTTTCTTTCATCTCCATGCCTCCACTATTCCAGAAAAGATCTACAAAAAATCAGTTATACGCCACCTTCTTGACGCTGCCAAAATGTGTATCCCTCTTAATTGGAAATCTCCAAAGCCATGACCATTGGCCTGTGGCTTAGGTGAGTGGAAGAAATTAACAAAATGGAAGATCTTATCCTTTAGGCATGGCACCAACATGATCGCTATTCCAAAACGGGACATTATGGAATATGTTTGTCTTCTCTGAGGAGCAAGATCTTCTTGTAAGCGATACCGCCGATTGAATTCACCTTAGATTACTTAAGTGAAACATATGAACTCCGGTGGCAAAAAACGAAATAACCTACATAACATTTGTGCATTCTGTGAGTCCATATCCTTTTACCCCTTCCCCCCTTACCCTTCTTTACTCTTTTTCTCTCCTCCCACTTCTTCTCACCCCTTCTAACTTATTTTTCTGCCTTATTGATCTTTTCATCCTTCTGTTTTTCTCTGTATCCTTACAGCTCCACTCTAGAATTTCTTTACCTCAGGGAACAAAAAAAAAAGAAAAAATGGTCTAGGCAGGTGCCATGGAATCGTTTTATTTTGCCTTTCAATGACAACCTTTTTCCACCTTTGAGAAGATACATAGCTATGTCTTGAACGTAAATGGGCCAAGAACACATGGTACAGTCTGGACACTAGTAGTATATGTTATTTTGGCTTTGGTTTCTTATATGATGTTGTATGATGGTGTACTATGTTGTAATGTATGTTCTTTCGTCTTTACCTTTTCATGGTAGCGCAGGAATCATTCTATACCATATTGACTATCATATTAAACGCTTAAAAGCAACTTGGTACGCCTTTGGGAATAAACCCGGCTCTCAATTGGCCAAACAAGTTAAACAAAAAGCAGCGGCTGCAAAAATTCCTTTTAAAGGGCAAAGAGTTGACAACCCTAAAGACCTAGCAAACTGCTTTAGTCACTACTATGCATCCTTATAAAATTTAAAAGCAGTGTTGCCAACCGTCAGTATTTTTACTGGCAGCCAGTAAAAAACTGGCAATTTTCTCCTGCCAGTAAATGCCAGTAAAAGGAAAAATAGCTAGTAAAAAATATGGCTGTGATGTTCGGCTCGGTCCAGAGCCTGCCATCCGAGTGCCTGCTACAGTGTGTTCGAGCAGCTCTGGTGGAGGGGGTGCCCGAGCGTGTCGTGTGATGTCATGGTGCAAGGGAGCCAAGCAGAGCGGCCAGAGCCTCGTGTGTGGGTCTGCAGGGCAGGTCAGGAGCGTGACTGTCAGTGCTGTTTAGACTGGAGTGGACTGAAGGGACCAAGAGTCAACTTCATGTGTGCCTTCCTATTCTAATTTCTTGCCCTCCTGAGTCCTGTTCCTGAGCTACTTACTTACTATATTGAAAATAAAATAAGAAATATGTTTTTTGCCCTAATATCTACCTTAAATCACATTGCTAATTACATATTATACTTGTTTGTAGTCTAAATACTAACGTTTTCACTTAAAACTGTAATTTTGTAGCTTTTGGAAATGCCAGTAAAAACTTGTCTGTGCCAGGAAATTGATGTCAGTAAATGTCAATCTGGTAGGTTGGCAACACTGTTTAAAAAGTCTCCTCCTCAGATCTGGATCCAGATCCCATGCAAATAGCACAATTCCTTGATTCCCTACAACTACCCTTCCTTACTTCAGACCAACTAGAACAGCTTAACAAGCTGTTCTCTAAAGTTGAAGTTTTAAAACGATACATTCACTGCCGCTCCACAAGGTCTCTGGACCAGATGGATAGTGCAGTGAATATTTCAAAACATTTGCGCACCTTCTGGTACCCCATCTAACCAATGCCTTTAATTACATAATGCAAACTGGTGACATTCCTAAGGAGTTACTTAAGGCGCTTATCGTCACCATACCGAAAACCTAGTAAACCTCATGACGAACCTGCCAATTTACGTCCCATCTCTCTCCTGAACTCAGATCTTAAAATTTTTTGCAAAAATCATAGCCACACGCATAGCCTTGTTTATTCCTAAACTAGTACACAAAGACCAGGTGGGCTTTGTCCCACGCCAACAGGCCTCTGAGGGCATCAGCCTTCTCTGCTCCTATGATTGTATGCAGAGAAGGCATTTGACAGAGTACACTGGTCCTACCTCAGAGCAGTTCTCCAAATATTTGGATTCGCAGGGAACGTATACTCAGCACTCCTAGCATTATACTCTTCCCCCACAGCTAAAGTCTGGACCTCAGGAATAACATCCAATCTGTTTGAGATTACTAATGGCACTCGTCAGGGCTGCCCCCTCTCCTTATTAATAATTGCCCTTGTAAAGGAATCAGAACACACCCTCGAATCTCTGGCATACAAGTCGGAGATGTTGCCCACAAAATAGGACTGTATGCAGATGACGTTATTGTGGTCATGACAAATACCCTCCAATCCCTCCCAGCTCTGCATGATCTACTAATGCTTTTTGGTCATATATCCCTCTATAAAGTCAATTGTACCAAGTCCTCCATGATTGGAATAGACCTAGACCAAATCACAAAAAACTGTCTCACGCATATTGCCTTTCCCCTGGGCCCCGTCCTACACTTTTTCCTACTTATGAACACAACTAACAACCCCTTCCAACAACATCCTTCGATTAAACTACGAAGCCTTAATCAGCAAACTACAGAACTTTGGCTCCTCTATACGCTTAACCAGAGCTTCCTGGGCTGGCAAAAATTGCACTGGCAAAAATGTTCCTAATGCCTCATGTCTTGTACTTTCTCCATACTCTCCCTGTGCCCATATTATCCACTCAACTGTCCACGCTACAAAGAGTCATCAGCACCTTCATATTGGACAGCAAACACCATAGAACAAAGCATTCCACTATGTGTACAGCAACATCCAAAGCCGTATTGGGAGTACCAGACATCAAGCAATATTATAAAGCTATCCTCCTAAGGGCTACATTTTTCACAGAATCCCACTAAACTACCCTCAATGGCCAAATGGGAACAAATCCTCAACTTCTCAACAGATGTTACAACTTGGCACTATGCTGCGAAAGCCCCACTTAAATACTCTAGATGCCTTACTCACTGGGAAACTGCACAGAAACTCCTACACCATTGGTACCAGACACTGGCAAAACTTGCCCCTCTCCCTCACACTCAGCCGCCTTTTGTAGAGGATGTGACAACCTAGGATCAGCCATCCACATCTGCTGGACTTGTCCATTAATGGTCCCTTTTTGGAATAAGGTACAATCTCTTATTTGGAAAATCACAGGTATCTGCAACACGCTCTCACCCCAACAAGCCTTATTAGGACTAAACCTGGATTTGTGGCCCTTTCCATACCACTCCATTCTTACGCATCTCTTCATTGTGGCTACACCATGAAAGTATATATTATATTTGCTTTTCTCCTCTTGCTGCCTTCAACTGATTTGTTATTCTGCTAAGCTCCTGTGTATTTCCCTTCACCCCCTCCTTCCCCCACCCTTATACTGATGATACCCAGTATTTGATGCATCAATGCATGGCTTTTATAAGTTCATAAATGTTATCTAAGACATTGGGTCACATGTTCCTAAAGACCCATTGCTGGCATTCAAAATGTTGTACTATCTTTGTAATCTGAAATCCTCTGAATAAAATTTGAAGTGCTAGCAATTAAAAAAAATAACTAAAGTTTTGGCTTTAAAATTACCATTTCCAGTCCTTAAGAATGTAAATATATTGTTATTTTCATAATTTGCTCAGGCGTTTCAAACAGTTCTTTTCTACCTAGGCAGTCTGGGCAGACTAAACAGTGCTGTTACTGGTATGCAGATTTAGACTTTTTGTGAGAAGTAAGCCCTCATCTCGGGTTTTCTTATTAGTATCAGCCTCAGCTTCAGAGGCTGAGGAAAAAAATAGGAACATATTACACAGAGGTCTAAACAGCTCTTGTTAAAGTTGCATCCGTTTGTCACATGACTTTGTACTGCGCAACTTGGTTTTCCTATTACAGAAAAACGGCCTCCAATCACACTCAGGATGCCAACTCCCTGTCGCCAAAACTGAACCAAATAGTATGGGATGGCTTCAGCTCTTCTCTCCACCCACAGGAGAAGTCACTAAGATGTGTTTCGCCCTAGTAGGCTTAATCGTTGAGGCTTAACAATTAAGCCCACTGGGGGGCGAAACACATCTGAGGGATCTCTCCTGCGAGTGGAGAGAAGAGCTTAAGCCATCCATACTACTTGGTTCAGTTTTGGTCACAGTAAGTTGCCATCCTAAGTGCGATTGGCCACTATTTTTCTGTAGCATATTGAAGCCTGACAACCTGTTTTGTACGATCTGCATTTGTACATTACATATTATGTTGGCTGATATCCATGATAGAAATCGATTCAGGGGCATTCCAGGATACCAGCGGCTGTAGGTATTTTGAAACTATCCAGCTTCAGCTGATTTTGCAACAAACCATACAATATGTTATGAACACTATTTTATATCTGTTTTGCAGTTTTTGGAGCATATTACATTTTGACATGTTTTACATGTTTTCCAGAGATGCCTCCATGATGGCCATGCGCAGGAGAATCCAGGGCTTAACTCCAGAACAAATCCGTGCACTGTCGAAGGATGAATTACAGATGCCTGTGACAATGACAGACTTCGATTTGGCATTAAAGAAAATCTCAAAATCAGTTTCTGCCGCAGATCTAGAGAAATATGAGAAATGGATGGGCGAATTTGGTTCTGCTTAATGAATTTATACGTGTGTGTGTGTGATTGATTACACTGGTAATTTGTGTAGGTTTCATTTTTTATTCCTTTTTTGATATTGGCCAATCACTCTTCACGTTATTCACTTGAAGACCTATACTATGTTTTCTCCATGGTGCAAGCTCAGGAGATTTGTTTTTTAAAATGAGAAAATAACCTTATTGTTTATTAAAATGTGACTCATTTTATTCCTATCTCTGATAGCCTTTACTGAACTGAACTGTGGAGGGGGGGGGGGGTCATTTACTATAGCGCCAATATATGATCTTGCAGCCCCAGAAAATAGCGCCCAATTAAAGCCAATTAGGACTTCAACTCTCAGAAACTGGGCGTACATGCAAATGGAAAGTCGCGCTATTGCTGTTGAACATGCCTGTCAGATCGGCATATGCGTGAATAGTGGAAGTCAATGGGGCTCGAACCTGCAAAATCCAAAGTTCTCACTGAAGGTTTGTATGCAAGTTCTTTGCTATAAAAAGTGTATGGGGACCCGGGTCCTGCCCCAGGGGACATGTATTAATGGAAAAAAATAAAAATTTAAACTGACATTTTTTCAGGAACAGTGACTTTTAGTAATGCTTAAAGTGAAAAAGAAATGGTATTTAAATTAATCCGCCCTTATTTATATACACATCGCTGCGCCTTGATCAGTAATCTGTTTAAACTACAGCTGCCACTTGAAATATATGAAAATTAAAATGTATTTTTTAACCTTAAAATGTGCTCAATCCAAGGAAAAAATAATGGCGCTCTGACAATCACACAATGGTGACCGTTTAAAACTAAAAATAGTGAATATTTCAACTCACACACAAAAATGAATATGTAATAAAAAAATATTAATTAAAAATTAACATGTGATAAACGAATACAGGGGGTCCCCGGGTTACAAACAAGATAGGGACTGTAGGTTTGTTCTTAAGTTGAATCTGTTTGTAAGTCGGAACAGGTAAAATGTACTTACCTTAAAAGTTAAAGTTAAAAGTTAAAATTACAGGCAACTTAACAGAAATATATAATGCCAACTTCCCACCACTACTTAACAGAATACAAACAGATCTTAATACTTGGACATCTAAACACTTTTCTTGGTTTGGTAGGGCGGCAATACTTAAGATGGTAATACTGCCCAGAATTCTGTACCACTTTCACACACTACCAGTCCCACTCCCTTGTCAATTCTTTAAGCGGCTTAAAGCCATCATGCGCACCTTTATATGGGCGGGAAAAAGACCACGTATGAAACTCGAAACACTTACGCTATCAAAGGAAGATGGTGGCATTGGACTCCCTGACTTTAGATTATATCACTACGGAACACATTTAGCTAGGATCCTGGATTGGAATTGCCATAAGGAGCAGAAAGACTGGGTCTCTCTAGAAGAGATATCATCCACACTGCACCTGCGATTCCTACCCTGGATCCCCTGGAATAAATTGCCACGAGAACTACAACGTCACCCACTTATAGGGACGACACTGAAAACATTCCAAACACTGATTAAACATCATAAATTATCCTCCTCACCAAGCCCTCTTACGCCCCTAACTCACAACCCAGACTTTACACCTGGAATGGACTTACTGCTAACTTCACCCCATGATCAGCAGGTACCCCTCTTAAGAATGCACTGCATACATGCGAATAGGATGAAACCATTTACATCCATGACGCAAGACTTGAACGCCCAAAAATTCACATACTGGACGTACCGACAAATACACAATTATGTCCACACCTCCACAGACAAAGTGCAATTAACCAGACAAACCACCCCGTTTGAAAACCTATGCCATTCTGGAACCCCGATAACTAAATCTACCTCGCTAATGTATGCCTGGCTCCAAGGGGATAGAAAAGGGGAAACAGTAGGAGCACGTGTACAGTGGGAAAGAGCTCTTGATACCAAAATTTCAGATAACCAATGGCGACAAGCCTCAATTTTTGCACACAAGTGCTCCATCGGGACGAAATTGCAAGAAACATCCTACAAATTGCTGCTGCAATGGTATGCAACACTGGTTAAGGTTAAAAAATGGTACCCGAGCAGTGGATGTGCAGGAGAAGAGCTCCGGGAACCCACACAGCAATCCTCAGCCATCCTTGCACCCAGAGGTTCGGTGAGCATTGTGAGCTCCCCAGACTGTTCCCCACCACCATCTGCCTTGCCCTGGACCAAAAATTGGTGGAATCTGCTGCCCACCCGCGGAGATATCGGGCCCGCCATAGCGCACCCCCCCCCCGCCATCTGCAAGGCCCCAGTGCTCCCAGAAACTCAGCCATCCTTGCACCTGGAGTGGGGAACATCACAGCCAGAGCCCTTCCTCACATACCCCTGCCTCCCAACGGTAGCATAGCGGCCCATCGGCCGCCCCAGACTGTCAATCCAGCTGCGGCCTACAGAGGCCTGGTGACGGCCGCCATCTTGCCACCCCCAGCCTCATCAATCTGCAGAGCCACACTCACCCTGGGGCCCTGTAACGCCAATACACCGCCTCATCCAGCTACCCACCTCCTTGCAGGACAGTAGAGACTTGTATTACCACTGCTCAGTGTCTACAACTGCTGAGATCCATCAGGGCCTGGTGACAGCGGCCATCTTGGTACTCCCAGATCTCTCCCCAGTGCAGTTACCTCAACTGTGTGGTGGCCAGATTGCTACACCCAGCCACAGTGATCCCCTAATCAGCTCTTTTAATAGAGGGGGGACCCAGAGGAGCACTAGAAGAGGCCCCCATATCCATAACGGCCACTGAAGTAGCCAGGCCTCATCCCTGTAACCTCAGCAAGTCGGCCATCTTGCTACACCCAGCAACAGTAAAGCTGCAGCTACTATACCTCTTGCAAACCTGCTAAACTGTTCTCCCACTCACTTCTCAAAGTTACTAAATAAACCTGGACATATGTTAGCCCTGCAGCATACTCTCAGATAATCAAACTCAAACATTTAAAGGCCCCCCCCCCCTTTTTTTTTTTTTTTTTTAACCACGAGTGCACTCTGACTGACACAAGTCCTGGTGCTTTTACTCTCACAGAGCATGTTGTTGGACATGATGTGCTCTGATTAAACCTTTTTTTTTTTTTTTTGGGGGGGGGGTGGCCTGACTATGGGGGAGTGAAGACGTAGGCCTCCCTAGATCCGTCCCACCGCAACATCAAACAACGCTACAGGAGTGAGAATCACCCCACCAACTGCCAGACATGTCCCAAAGGAACAGGGCATCTTCCCAGCCCCCGCGGAACGAAAAACCCCGGCAAGCCCAGTTGGACTCCTTCTTCCCCGGGCAGAGTGGAAGAGGCCGTGAGGCCCCCAAGATGGCTGCAAAGGCCCCTAAAGCACACAAGGCCGCTCAGCACTCTGCCACCAGGTCAACACAACAGACTGAATCACCCATACCATCCCCACGGTCGGTAAGTGACTCGGCTCCCCCGACCTCCCCGGGCTCCCCCGCACTACTAGAGGATCCCCCTTACGACCCGGACCCCCTGGCTGACGCAGATATAAGGCGCCATATTATGTCCTTACCCACCAAAGCGGATCTTGAGCGGTTTGCTGACAGGGTGGAAAGAGCCTTTAAAGAGGACATTGCCCAACTCAAAGCAGACACGACGCACCTAGGAGGCAGACTGGATTCCTTAGAGCAAAAGTTTGAGGACGCCCTCCCTGTTATCTCCATGCTGCAGGACAAATGCGCCATGCAAGACCGCCAGATTGAGACCTTGCTTTGTCAGTTAGATGACACAGAGAACCGCAGTCGCCGAGCCAATATCAGGATCCGAGGCCTACCTGAAGCCACTGGTGCCAGGGACATTATCCCCACCTTGGAGGGGGTCTTCAAAGAAATATTGGGACTGCCTAACACTGCCACCGTCGAAATTGACCGTGCACACAGGGCCCTAAAACCCCCTTCCCAGGATGTGAACAACCCCAGAGATGTAATCTGCAAACTACATAAGTATACTCTCAAAGACCGCATCATGCAGAAAATGAGGGGTAAACCCTATTTTGACTTTGACGGTGCACAATTAGCTTTTTACCAGGACATCTCTAGGCGCACCCTGATGCAACGCAGGTCACTTCGCCCCCTCCTGACTGCTATTCAGGACGCAGGCCTGTCGTATCGGTGGGGATTCCCCTTTTCTCTCCAAGTCACCAAAGAAGGAAGAACTGTGACTCTCCGCACCAAAGATGACCTGCCGCATTTTCTGACCTCCCTGGACCTAGACCAAGTAGACTTTCCCGACTGGAGGAACCCCCCGGACCCCATACCTACAAATCTGCCTACATCACAGCCATGGCAACCCGCTAGGCGACAGAACCACAGGCGAACCCGTAGGCGTCATCACTCAGATTCTTCAAGGGGGCCGGAGGGTCATCCTCTCCTCCAGGGATGAGAAAGATTCAGATCTGAGCACTTTTGAACAGAACTGCTGGGAACCCACCAGACACAAACCGAGATGTTGTTTTTTTTTTTTTTTTTTTCAGGATTCTCCCCCTCCACCTTTTTTTCTTTTTTTTCGTGATAAGAGAATACCTGGACCCCTATGTTCCTCCATTCTCCTCCCCTTTCATTCCCGCCATGTTAGATGCGGTGGGCGGAGACGGAGGCCTCCTCCCCTCTTCCCAAGGTTGGGTCACGTACCCCCCATAGGATACCCTCCTTTTGTATGGGTATAGATCCTTATTGGGATCTCAGGTTGTGGCTCGGATCTCCTCCCCTTCTAGGGGATGGGGTCCCAGACACAACCCTTAGTTGTTTTACGAGACCGAATGGCCTAGGCCATACGACTCTGATGTTTTTTGATTGTACCTACTTGTTATGTTTTTTTCTTCTGTTCCCTCTCCTCCCCCTCTGTTCCTCCCTTACCACTCCTCCTGCTACAGGGTCAGCTTTGTCGTCTCGTCTGCACCGGGCGCGCCACCAATCTGCAAACACAGACCATCCTCACACCCCTCCATGGCTACTCTAAGGGTGAGTACATACAACGTTCGAGGTCTTTGCTCCCCACATAAACGAGGTAAGCTGTGGGGGGAGTTGAAACGATTGAAAACCCAAGTGGTCTTCCTTCAAGAGACTCACTTTACGCCCAAGTCCCTACCCAAACTGCCTACTCACCTTTTTAACCAATGGTTTATTAGCACTTCCCCGACAGCTAAATCTAAAGGGACAGCGATAGGCATACATAAGACATGCCCCTTCCAACCCTCCGACCACAAGGTAGATCCCCTGGGCAGGTACGTGTTCCTGAAAGGTAATATTGCGGGCCAGAAATACACGTTCGCGACAATATACGCCCCCAATACCAATCAACTAACTTTCATTGACAACACTCTTGACCGCCTAGCAGACTTTAGGGAGGGCCTCCTGATTCTAGGAGGCGACTTTAACATAAGCCCCGACCCTATGCTGGACACATCACACGCGAGACCCACACATTCCTACGCGTTCCTTAAACACTTTCGTAAGACCATCCAATCCCAACTCTTAGTGGACAGCTGGCGGGTTCTTCACCCATCAGACCGGGACTTTAGCTATTATTCTAAAATACATGATGTATACACACGCATAGACCACATCTATGTAGATCATGGCGGGCTGGAGCTCCTTCAATCTGCGTCCATTGACACCATTTCTATCTCTGACCACGCCCCAGTAACGATTGCCCTCGCCCTGCCCTTAGGCACGCAACGGCAGTGGACATGGAGGCTCAATGACAACCTGCTAGATGACGTGGTCGCAGTGAAGGAGATCACAGACACCCTGACACATTACTTTAGGGAAAACCCAGCAGGCGAGCTGGGCGAAGGGGTGATTTGGGAAGCCCATAAGGCTGTGGTCAGGGGAGCACTGATCTCCCAGGGCTCCAGACTTAAAAAAGCATGTCAGGCAGATTTCTCAAGGGTACACTCAGCTCTTCAGAGGGCAGAACTCCGACATAAAGCTAACGGGAGCAAGGAGGCCTTGACAGAACTGACGGAACTACGGGAACTGTTTTTACGTTTACTGGACCGGCAAACCCGGAAACAATTCCGCTTTCTAGCACATAAATACTATGAGCACGGGAACAAATGTGGGCGGATGCTGGCTCGCGCTCTCCGGAAACGGCACGCACAGACATATATACATAAACTACACACTGCCGCAGGGACACCGATGGTACACTCTTCTAAAATAGCAGCGGGATTCAGAGATTATTACACCAAGCTATATAACTTAGGCTCTACCCTTCCTCCCGAGCCACGAGAAACCAGACAGAGAATGACCCAAGACTACTTAACAGCAGCTGGCCTACCAACACTAACAGAAGACCAGTCCTCAACCCTAGACCTCCCCATAACCTTGGCTGAGCTCGAGACCACGGTGAAGTCCTTGCCCAATGGGAAAAGCCCTGGCCCAGATGGGCTGACTAAGGCCTACTACAAAGCTTTTCTACCCCAGCTAGCCACCCCTATGTGCAAATATTTTAACGCAATAGCAGGAGGGGGGAACATCCCCCCAGAGGCCCTCCTGGCCCATATTACTGTGATCCCGAAAGAGGGCAAGGACCCCACCGTCCCTCAGAGTTATCGCCCCATTTCTCTTCTTAATTTGGACATAAAGATTTTAGCAAAAATATTAGCGAACAGACTTAAACACCTTATCCCCCAAATTGTCCACCCGGACCAAACGGGATTTATAACAGGCAGAGAGGCAAGGGACAACTCCCTAAGGGCACTACACCTCATACATTGGGCCCGTAACCGCCCAGACCCGCAACCTTACATTATTTTGTCAACCGATGCCGAAAAGGCCTTTGATCGGGTAGATTGGTCCTACCTGACAGCTGTGCTCCGATCAATACACTTAGGCCCGCGAATGTTAGCCATAATTGCGGCTTTATACTCTCAACCTTGCGCCCAGGTTAAGGTGAATGGGACCCTCTCAGCTCGATTCCCCATCAGAAACGGCACGAGACAGGGGTGTCCGCTTTCACCCCTTCTGTTCGCCCTAGTGCTAGAGCCGTTCCTCCGCACAGTGCGAGCTAACCCCGATATTAAGGGCCTTCGAGTAGGTAACACGGAACACAAACTCTCGGCTTATGCCGATGACGTACTGTTCCACCTCTCAGATCCTCTGATCTCCCTGCCTAATCTGATGAAGGAGTTGCAGCTTTTCGGATCCCTTTCTAATTTTAAAATTAACCTTTCAAAATCAGAAATTCTCCCCATCTGCCTAAGACCTCATATGGCAACAAACTTACAAGCGGCCTTCCCCTTTGTCTGGACTACGTCGTCCCTGAGATACTTGGGTGTGCAGCTTACTGATCGTTTTGACACCTTATATGCCGCTAACTATCCCCCTCTGATTGCCGCGGTCAAAAGAGACCTCTCACAATGGACACGGACGGCCTTTACGTGGCTAGGAAGGGTGAATATAATAAAGATGAACGTCCTACCGCGCATACTCTTCTACCTACAGATGCTACCAATCCCCCTGCCCAGACTCTTCTTCGACCGAATATCCAGTCTACTGTCTGACTTTATTTGGAACGCACGTAAACCTCGGATAGCCTTACGGATACTACGGCGCCCAAAACGTAGGGGTGGTTTGGGGGTCCCAGACATTAGACAATACTACCGAGCCATAGCCTTGCAGAAGATATTCGACTGGCGTTTCCATACTCACACGAAACTCTGGGTTCCGCTAGAGAAATGTCTGGCGGGCAGGAACTTGTCATATGCACCCTGGTTACACCGGGAACATAGGGGGCTGTCAGACACGACTTCCCCGCTGACGGCTCATGTGCTGTCAATATGGGACAGGATAAACCCGCAGCTGAAACTGGCTCCCCCTATGTCCCCGCTGGCCCCATTGGGGGGTTTCCTATGGTTCCCCCCAGGCGAGCAGATGACTTTCTTTGAACCGTGGGTAGAGGATGGGAACGCCAGTTGTGGTACACTCATGAAGGACGGCAAGCTCCTATGTTATGAAGCTTTGCCGGCAGGACGACAGGGCCCACGGATGAACTTCTGGAAATACAGGCAGCTACATAATTTCTTCCAGATGCATAGGCACACAATTAGAGACCCGTCAACCCTCACCCCATTTGAACGTATTTTTACTGCAGAGGAACCAACGCCGCACCTGGTCTCAGAGCTATACCAACTCATGAGCTTAGCCGGCCCCCAAACTACACCCGCCTATATCCGACGCTGGGAGAATGATTTAGGACTAACTTTAACAGAGACGCAGTTATCCCACTTATACTACCTCACCCACGCATCTTCCATAGACTCAAAAACCCAAGAGACGAATTTTAAACTAATGTCTCGCTGGTACAGGGTACCTGCAGATTTAGCTCGTATCTACCCTTCCACATCCGAGTTGTGCTGGAGGGGTTGCGGACACCGGGGAACGTTGACTCACATATGGTGGGAATGCCCCCTGATTAAGCCTTTCTGGGAAGATCTACAAGAGCAGATAAAAACAGTAACAGGGATAGAGGTCCCGTTCTCCCCGCTACATTTTCTTCTGAACATACCCCCAATCCCGCTAAGTCGCTACAAAAAGAATGTGCTTCCACACCTGCTGAATGCAGCAAGACGCCTAGTCCCAATATTTTGGAAGACTTCCAGAATCCCCACTCGAGAAGAGTGGCACAGTAAAGTAGGTGAGATCCGAGAGGCTGAAAACTGGGTGGCTACCTGCAAAGGCCTAGAGGATAGATTTCATAGCACCTGGGCACTCTGGGCTGAATACACCTCAGACCCTAACCAAATTCCCTCTAGCCTAGATATCGCCTTACTGGAACTGGCAGATCCCTCACTAAGGGTGCTTAGGGAGGCTAGGGCCCAGAGGACAGCCACACCACCCCCGAGGGACCGCAGTGACTAGTTCATATGTTGATACTTAACGTTTTTGGCGTGGCGCGCCCGGAGCAGGCGAAGACGACATCCCATTCTAAAGAAGCAGGTAAATCTGACCTAACCCTCCTCCCCCCCCCCCCCCCCCCCCCCCGTTTCTCCCTCCCTGCTACCCACCCTCCTTTCAGTTGCTAAGCAACTATGACTTACCCATCTTAACTCTGTTTCTCCCCCTTTTTACTTATTATTTTTCTCTGCTGTATTTTGTGGACGATATGTGAACTCATGTGGGACTGTTGACAGACGGGGTCCTATGGCCCTAGGGCCACGAGAGTTATCTGGGGTGATGGCGGTCCCAGCCAGACACTCAGCAATGCCGTGGGGCTCCCCGGGCTGGCGGGGGGGTCGGGAGTGGTATGTTGGAGGCCATTGAGCCCCCCTCCCCGGCCCCAGCTGCAGGTCTCGGGACCACGCGCTTTATGCATTTTAGGAAGGCGTCCCAGCCCCGGGCCCACCCCCGGAGATGGGACACCCTTAGACGGGACCCCACGCCCCACTTACCCTTCTCACCTACACGGTCCTTTAGCTAATATATGGTTGCCCCTAACTCAGGACCCACAACAATTTCTTTAACCCCCGATTTCCCCCTACCTCTATGTATGTCTGTTAACCAAAGCACTTCTTATTGTTGACACCACGACTCTGTGTAGTCGACGGATTATTATCTTCACAAATGGTTACCACGGTTTGTTTATATGTTATTTTTCCAATAAAAATTGATTACACAAAAAAAAAAAAAAATAGATCAGATTATATATGCAATTTCCTCAGAAGTAGCAAATTGATACCTAATTATAGACATTAAAGTGGTTAGCAATAACTTTGATAACATGACGGCCTCTAGGCCCTCGTAGACAGGTTCTCTCTCACCACCCTTTATTTCTGTTCAACCCCCACCACCTTCTATCTCAGTTCACCATCCTTTACTTTCCCTTCCCCTACCCAACCCCATACTCCATCATCTTAGGCTTCCATATATATGGCCTACTGCACTGACTCGGGCTCTGCGAAAAAAAAAAAAATACAACTGGCTTACCCCACTAGATTGCATGGCCAAATCGGTGCCAGACACTGGTTGCTTCAGATTTGCCTAAGAATGTATCCCTGATATTACTTTTCATGTTCTTCTTATACGTTCCACAAATGTATGTGTATACATGTTGATTGTATTGAGCGATTGCGCTCATGACGGTTTGAAATTCTTTGTAAACTGTTATTGTTCTCAATAAAAAATTTTAATGGAAAAAAAAAAAAAAGAAAATGAGGTAGCAATGAGTAGATATGCAATCACATGTTAAAAACATATTGACATATTCATGTTTTGTTGTAGACCCAAGTGCCTCTGAAAAGTGTGATTTTATATACACGAAACGCGTCGGGCTTACTGGGTGCACCTGTTCTGTAGATGATTTATTGATTCCAATATACTGTATGTACTAGATTTCTGTGATCTTATTTTGTTTCCACATGGACAATATTACCATCTACCATACTATGGGCCTGCCATGCTGTATTACTATTTTCACCATACATAGGTTTTTAACATGTGATTGCAGATCTACTGCATTTATGTTATGCTGTGATGCTTTTTGACAATAAAGGCTTCCCTTTCAAAAAATAAAAATACATTTTTTTTTTTTTTTAAGTGTAGCTCCAGACAAAAAAATCTATTTTTATTTTTTTTAGATAACATAGAGAAGGGTTATCACCCCTGTAACATTTGTTTTGCTGTCTGTGCCCCTGTTCAGAAGATTTTACCTCACCTTCTGTCCAAATGACAATTGGATTTTGAAAATTTTGGGTTGTTAGGGAAACATGGACTGGTGATAAAGCATCAGTGGAGACACCTTTTTCCCTAATTAACTCTTACAGGAGTGAATTTCCCTTCCTAGGGGTGGATTTCCTCTCACTTCCTGTTGTCTCCCTCCGTTTGTAAGTAGGAGTCATTTGTAAGTAGGGGACCCCCTGTATATACAAAAACTTTATCACCCACTGATAAGTGACAAAATAAAGTGTCAAATTATATATAAGACAAAATACATAAATAAATAAATTTATGACTTTTGATTTATTTATTTATGTATTTTGTCTTATATATAATTTGACACTTTATTTTGCCACTTATCACTGGGTGATAAAGTTTTTGTATATATTCGTTTATCACATGCACAGTTTCATTTTTAATTAATATTTTTTTATTACATTACATTTTGTGTGTGAGTTGAAATATTCACTATTTTTAGTTTTAAACGGTCACCATTGTGTGATTGTCAGAGCGACATTATTTTTTCCTCGGATTGAGCACATTTTAAGGTTAAAAATACAATGCTTAAAGTGAAACAATAAAAATTAGAAATCCCTTTAAATATCATGCCTGGGGGGTCCCCTTAGTCTGCCTGTAAAGTATAGCAGAAAAATGCCATTTCTAAAGGAAAAAATGTCATTTAAAATTGCCCGCTGCTGTAATGTATTGCCAGATCCTGGCAATATAGATTAAAAATAAAAGAAAAAAAATTGTGTGGGTTCCCCCTGCAGCCCATACCAGGCCCTTCGTGTCTGATATGGATATTAAAGGGAACTCCACGCTATAAAAAAATGGCGTGGGGGTCCCCCCCAAAATCCATACTAGACCCTTATCCAAGCAAGCAGCCATGGCAGGCCAGGAAATGAGGGGGGTTTATCAGAATCTGGAAGCCCCCTTTAACAAGGGGCCCCAGATCCCGCCCCCCATGTGAATGGGTATCGGTGACATTGTACAAAAAGACAATAGCCGGTTTTTGACAATTCCTTTATTAAAAATGTCATCTTCTTCCTCCATCTTCCTTTGGTCTTCTCCTTCTTCCTCCAGCTTCTTCCTCCATCTTACTCTGGCCTTCTCCATCTTCCTCCGGCTTCTTCCCCCGATTCTTCCTCTGGTCCTCTTGCTCCATCACGGCTGCTGCCGCCGCTCCCTCCTCTGATGCTGCGATGGGGTGGATGACATCATTCCAAGACTTTGCCCCTTGTGACTTTACAGCTCGGGGAAGGTTGGGTCAGTGATGTCACAAGGGGGCAGGGTCTCCAGCTGACGTCATCCGGTGGCCGCACCCCATAGTTATATATGAACTGTGCGCTATGGAAGTGGACAGATCGGCTGGCCACAGTGTCAGAGGATGGTTGCTATTTTCATGTTCAGCAGGTCCGTGGCGGGAGCGGCAGTGGAGAAAGATCGGAGGGCGAATCGGGAAAGCAGTAGCCGGAGGAAGAATCGAGGGAAGGAGAAGTCAGAGGAAGATGGAGAAGACTGGAGGAAGAAGAAGAAGACCGAAGGAAGACCAGAGGAAGATGGAGGAAGAAGCAGGGAAAGAAGAAGACATTTTTAATAAAGGAATTGTCAAAAAACGACTATTGTCTTTTGTCACATTTCAGTACTTTTTTTTTGTGAATGGGTAGGGTTACAATGTACCTGATACCCATTCACATAGGGGGATGGGATCTGGGGGCCCCCTTGTTAAAGTGGGCTTCTAGACTCTGATAAGCCCCCCGCCCGCAGACCCCCAAAACCACTGGGCAAGGGTTGTGGAGATAAGGCCCTTGTCTCCATCAACATGGGGACAAGGTGCTTTGGGGGGACCCCAAAGCACCGTCCCCATGTTGAGGGCAAACGGCCTGGTATGGTTCAAGAGCGGGGGCTTGCTCACCCCCCTTCATAGGCCCGCTGTGGCTGCTTGCTCGCATAAGGGTCTGGTAGGGAATTTGGGGGGACCCCACGCCATGTTTTTTTGAATTTTGGCGTGGGGTTCCCCTTAAAGTCCATACCAGATCCGAAGGGCCTGGTATGCACTGGGAGGGGGGGCTACGCCGTTTTTTCCCTTGATTCTTGAATAGCTGGATTTTTGGAATTCCACACCATAATATTATTGAATAATTACATACTATTGCATGCATTTGAAGAGTTAAAATGGTTGAATAAACCAGACTGATGTGCATACGCTACTGAGTACAATGCACGTTTTCAGGAGGTGATGCCATTAGTGGGATTCAAACCCATGGCTTGAGCCTTTGAAGGTAGCAATTTGATTCTTTTTATTCTATACAATATTGTTTTGCATTTGAGGCATTAATATTATGGTACCAACCATGCTCATGTGGCATTGACTATTGGGTAGGGATGAGCCGAACACCCAAAAACTTGTGCAAACGCTGTTAAAGTCTATGGGACACGAACATGAAAAATCAAAAGTTCTAATTTTAAAGGCTTATATGCATGTTATTGTCATAAAAAGTGTATGGGGAACGGCTGTTTTTTCAGGAGCAGTGATTTGAATAATGCTTAAATTGAAACAATAAAATGAAATATTCCTTTAAATATCATGCCTGGGGGTCTCCTTAGTCTGCCTGTAAAGTAGCGCATCTTTCCCGTGTTTATAACAGTACCACAGCAAAATGACATTTCCTGATGCCAACATGGCAGCATACTAGTGATAGAGCTTCGCCTCTTGACCACTCCCTCAGGACCAGTGAATAGGATTATCACTACTTTATTCTGTGGCTCCCAGTAGGAACCAGGCTGGCACACTTTGCGGACATCTGGGCAAGAAACTGTACAGACTCTTGGGGTAAGAACCACAGTCACCCAAGGCCATTCCTGGAGGTACCTCAGTATACCCTCTCCAGAACACTTTTTGCCCACCAAAATTCCAGACTCGCAGCAGAAAGCAGCTGTCATTACCTGGACGATGTCCTACTGCTGGCCTGCTGCATCAGTTTCAGCTAGGCTTCCTAACGCAGTGGAGAAAGCCGAGCCTGGCAGCTGGTAAGCGCAAAATCAAGCCGGTGGTGGGATCTTTTTCACTAAAGTCACCTTTATTATCACGGATAATATCACAAGTTGAATCGCTATTCAGCACTGCACAATCCGGGATTTCCTTATTTAATTTATGAACTATTTAATTTATGAAATTCTTTCTTTGGACAGCACTTGATTTATCATTATGTTTATTGGTACAATTTAATATTTTTTAATATTAATTGTGGTATATTTTCAATATAATACCACTCATACTTCATTTTTGAATATTTATACGTTTTTTTTGGTTTAATAATTATAGCGCAACTTTTCTGGAATTTATTGTTATTTATGTGTATCACATGTGGTGTTGCTGCTTATAGGCTTTAGTTTAATGATTGTCCAGTGCAGTTTTTTCCTTGCTCTCTTGTCATTGATGAACCTGATAGCTAATGCATTCAGTTCACTACACTAGTTCACACCTAATGCTGTCCTTAGACATATCGAGCCTTGCAACAATTCTGCATCTTGGCTGCAGACAGACAAATTGCTATACATTTGGTCATCTGCTCTGGTAGCCAATTCTAATCAACAAATATTTTATGTTTACATACTATAGTTCTGCCCACGAAGGGGATAGCATTGACAGTTGTAAAAAGGGTTAGCTTACAAAAACAGCCAAAATGAGGCAATGTAAATATGAAGAAAAAAAACGAGAGCTAACACAGCAGGAGAAAATAGGCCTTTATCTTAAAGCCCTAAGAGCCAAGGGGTCTTGAGGAGGTTCCTTACAACAATGGAGCATCTCCTGGGCCCACCCATACCCATGCAGTGGTGGAATGTACAGCCTATACAGATCTGAAAGGAAAGGCAGATCATAGATAAGAAGGAATTTAGGAAGATATTTGGCGCTAAAGAAAGGGAGCATGCGCAATAGAAGGCATATGGCAGCCATGGTTCCCAAACTTTAAGGAACTTTGCATGAGAGTCCTTGCGGATTCTAGACATCTGTTCATTAAGCATCAATGCGGTCATACAATCTCTCAGCCCCTGGAAGGGGACAGATGTTTTTTTCCAGGCTTGGGCAATTGTTCCTTTGGCTGACAAAAATAGGTAGGAAGAAAGCGCCCGGAATTGCTAATCAACGCGTATTTTCACCCAGACTGTCAAAAGGCCATATCATACAGGGAACACTAGAAATGAACATAAGAGATCCCCTAGATGCAAATGGAGCTCTCCAATCAGAATTTACAAAATTCCTTGGATGTCAACTGAAGCACATACATAAGTGGCCGTTGGTGACCTAGGTAGAAATGAGATCCCTTATAATAATTGTTAAGTCACATAAATATAAAAAAACAGTTTATGTATTTCACCATATTAAAAAGCACATACCACAAAAACCTGTAAAACTTTCCAAGCCTTTATTATACGTAAACGCAATCATTAACATATAACATAAGCTTAAACACGTTAATGTAGCCTAACTTTTAATATTTTATGCAGCTTTTATTTATAAAATACCTGGTTGTCCCTGCCATGAAGATTTTGTTCAGGACTCTTGTAGTGTGACAGGGCTCTGTCTCTGTACACTATTGGATTGAAAGGTGTTTTTAGAATCTGAGTGTTGAGACAGTATTTTCATTTTGGCAACAAGCAAAATGTAAGCATTATTATTTAATTCAATGGGCAAATATTTTAAGGAGCATGCCTGTAAAGTGCATGTAAAGCCATTCCTTTTTTCCTTTTGGATAGAATATGGAATGGTTAAAACCCTAAAGTAAGATTTAATCATTTATATTAATTTAAAGATTGCAGTCTGTGTCCCATTTTGGAGATTTCCCCTCACTTTCTGTTCCAGAGACATAGCAGGATGTAAGAAGAGATCTTTCCAAAGTGAGGGATGGGACTAGGTGGTATTGCTAGTAAACTGGCCTATGACTGGATGATACTAATAAAAATAAAATATAGGATTCTTCTGGGAAGATGCACCCTGCAATTCAGATAAGGGGAGTGGTTTGGGTTTTGGTGTGTATACCATGTTTCAATTTACACCCTAAATATTAGTGGACAATGGTAGAAATCGTGTTGGACTAATGAAATTAGAACCTCTCTAACTGCAGTTGGCATATAGTGCATCGGCAACATCAGAAAGTTATATAACATTACTACTTTATAAATCAAAAATAATTACTGTAATTTATAATAAAATAATGATAATAAAAGTTAATGATTTTTTTTGTGGTCTTAGTAATGGCTAGCACCCATTAATTACCTACCTCCTGACTGGCCATTGTTTTTTAATGGATGGTTGGGAAACCTGATATTCTAAATATCTGACATTTCTTAACATCCTTGATTTTACATTGGGGTTAATGTGTGATACACAGTGCCTAATGGAGTGGATCTGTGCCTTGTGATCACTGTGAACCAATCAAAACGATCACAGGGGTAAACAAAATCATCCATTTCCACCTCTGCCACTGACCTACCTGGCACCAGCATTACATCTCTCTGTAGCAACCACCCACAAATAGGGGTCTGTATGAAAAAAGTGAACAAATATAAAACTTTACCACACAAGCAAGGAAAAGAATGTTAGAGACCCAATGACAGAAACAGAGGAAGAGTCCAACAGCCAGTGTTGGATTTAGACCTTTGGGGGCCTGGGGCATTTCAAGTTCAGGGTCCCCTTAACATAGTAATTAAATTATACAACATATAAAAAAAGGGAACTGAAATAAATGATAAACCGCATTTGTTCTAAAAAGGTTCAGAAGAAGACACTTGTCTGATTTTGTTCCCTCAATTTTATTGACTGTAAGAATACACATTACACAGGTAATTGGAACTGGCAAGTCATGCATTGCAGTTATGCATCACACTACAAATTTTACAAAGAAATCTTTCTTCCTGCACTTAGCATCTGCAAAATCTTTAACTCATAAAACTGTATCATCTTGAGGACACAGCTCTCGACAAGCAGTAGGCACAGAGCACTTAGTCTTTCATGGGTCATCGTGGTTCTTTTACAGTGCCAATTTGCTGAACGACCTTTCTCCCAAACAATTAGTGACCATCATGCTCAAATATATTCTAAGAGCTACATCAACACCTGGAAATGTATCAGCAAGCCCTTCATCATGTAATAAAACTGCCTGTTGAGATGGAGTGAGACATGACTTGAGGCTGAAAACTGGACAATTTCATCAACTAGCACACTACTAAAGTCTTGAGGGAAAATAAGTAAATTTTTTTTATACTAAAGTCTTGAGGGAAAATAAGTACATTTTTTTTATAAAGACAGTCTGGGCCCCCTTATAGCAGGGGGGTCCTCTCTGGCAGAGGGCCCAGGGCAATTGACCATTTTGCCCCTTATAAATCCAGCACTGCCAACAGCCATTGGTCCCCTTAACAGCTCAATGAATTCGAGAGGTAGCAAGAGTTGGAGCCCACATTTTCATACCAGCCCTATAGGCAGGCAAATTCAAGTTTTTTTTTTTTTTTTTTTTTAATCTCAATGTATGAAAAGAGGTTAAAGTACTAAGTGAGCAGACTATATACTCATGAAATGGCGTGCACGAGTGCTAGAGATTTTTTTGGTGTGAAGATAAGACACAACACTTTTTTCTCACATTGGTGATTGGAGACAAATTTCAGGACATTGGA
Organism: Lithobates sylvaticus; assembly: GCA_028564925.1. NCBI lineage: Eukaryota > Metazoa > Chordata > Amphibia > Anura > Ranidae > Lithobates > Lithobates sylvaticus. The sequence continues at coordinate 541,352,404 of CM053027.1, read as the reverse complement.
CTTTTCTATGCATATATTTCATTTTTTTTATATATTTATATTTTTTATTTTGTTCATTTTTGATAACTAGCTTATTGTATGATATTTACCCTGCACTTTTTTATTATATTGGCAATAGGCATGTACCTCTGTACTTAATGGCAGCAACTTACCCTGTAGACAGTCCACCCTCAGTGGTCAAAATAAAGTTCTGTATATACAAACAAATCTGAGTTTACAGAGTTTCCTCATCCACCCTAATACCAGCATATTTCCCCATCCTCCAAAAAAATTGTGTCAAAAAATTAGATCTCCAAAATACTTATCATGCCTCCTAACAAACGCTCTAGGTGTTTTCATTTTCCAAAGAGAGAGCTTTTCAGGAGGTATTAAACAAAATAAGACCCATCTTTAAAAAAAAAAAGTATAAAAGTACTTGAAAATTGTCAGTCAAACTATCACAGTACTGAAAGCTAAAAAATTTCCCGGAAAGGAAAAGATTTAGTATTCTGACATTGAGGTGGGTAACCTTTATCAGGCAAACTAACATACAGCCTAAACTTTGGGTGTGCACAGAACACGAACCCTTCTTTTGTCAATTTCATCAACTAGCACACTACTAAAGTCTTGAGGGAAAATAAGTAAATTTTTTTAATAAAGACAGTCTGGGCCCCCTTATAGCAGGGGGGTCCTCTCTGGCAGAGGGCCCAGGGCAATTGACCATTTTGCCCCTTATAAATCCAGCACTGCCAACAGTCATTGGTCCCCTTAACAGCTCAATGAATTCGAGAGGTAGCAAGAGTTGGAGCCCACATTTTCATACCAGCCCTATAGGCAGGCAAATTCAAGTTTTTTTTTTTTTTTTTTTTAATCTCAATGTATGAAAAGAGGTTAAAGTAGTAAGTGAGCAGACTATATACTCATGAAATGGCGTGCACGGGTGCTAGAGATTTTTTTGGTGTGAAGATAAAAGACACAACACTTTTTTCTCACATTGGTGATTGGAGACAAATTTCAGGACATTGGACTTTTCTATGCATATATATATATTTTTTTATATATTAATATTTTTTATTTTGTTCATTTTTGATAACTAGCTTATTGTATGATATTTACCCTGCACTTTTTTATTATATTGGCAATAGGCATGTACCTCTGTACTTAATGGCAGCAACTTACCCTGTAGATAGTCCACCCTCAGTGGTCAAAATAAAGTTCTGTATATACAAACAAATCTGAGTTTACAGAGTTTCCTCAACCACCCTAATACCAGCATATTTACCCATCCTTCAAAAAAATTGTGTCAAAAAATTAGATCTCCAAAATACTTATCATGCCTCCTAACAAACGCCCTAGGGGTTTTCATTTTCCAAAGAGAGAGCTTTTCAGGAGGTATTAAACAAAATAAGACCCATCTTTAAAAAAAAAAAAGTATAAAAGTAATTGAAAATTGCCAGTCAAACTATCACAGTACTGAAAGCTAAAAAATGTCCCGGAAAGGAAAAGATTTACTATTCTGACATTGAGGTGGGTAACCTTTATCGGGCAAACTAACATACAGCCTAAACTTTGGGTGTGCCCAGAACACGAACCCTGCTTTTGTCTATGTAGTTTGAAATTAGCCATCACATACAATGCTGTTTGAATGCTTCCTAATTCAGAGTGGCTGAGAAAAACTTTTCATCCCTTGCTGAAGTGATTGATGTTGCTTACAGTAAGAAGCTGATATTTCATTCTTGTTACTAGAGCTTTCAGAGCTAAATGATTTCATATGATAAGTCTCTGCTTTACCAATGTGACTTTCCCAGATTGCACGCACTACAATCCTTTTGTTGTGCAACTTGTGTATGTAGCTGAACTATTCAAGTAGGTTTTTAAGAAGATCTCTTACTTTCTAGAAATCTTACAGAAAACTTGAAGCTGTAAAATGAGTGTTTGATTGAATGCGAATTGCTGATTTCTTGCCCAGTAGTTCAGTGACTTACAATTAAAATTTGGCAATCACAGCTTATTTTCCTTGACCTCACGTTTTTAAGTTATGAGATTCAATTTGCGATGTTATGATAAAGTAAGTTGTCTTGTTAAAGCTGTCAGTACTGGTTTCCTGGAACACTTAATTATGCTCCAATGAATCTTGGCTTGTCACTAATCATAGCAGAATTATGCGATACTTCTTTGTGACATCAAGTCAGTTTACATCAGACTGCCTGGTGGACAATGAAGTTTAATAATACTGATGCCACATTGTCAGGATTTGGAGGGTTTGTTGGACAACATTTTCATTAAAAGAAAAATATTAACGTTAAAAATCTAAAATCGCAACATAGTGTAGCCATAAGCAGCCCAATAACTGCAAGCAATTTCCCCGTTTCGGAGCACTGCTTGCAATTGGCAATAGTCAAGCTATTTCTGATCACCAAGGGGAAGATACCAAATGCTGCTGGTATTTGAAAGTATTGTTATCACACAGGGGGATTTCTTTGCGTTATGAAAATTCTTCCCTATAATTCTCTCCATTCTTTGATCCATCTATGTAGAACATAGAAGGAACCAAAAATACTGCGAATTTTGTCAGGTCCACAGCTGCAATAGCTCAGATGGATGTCTCTCTGCCAGGGTATGATGGTGTCTTATGCCTCGTACACACGAGCGGAATTTCTGTCGGAAAAAGTGTGATGGGAACACTTGGTCGGATATTCTGACCGTGTGTATGCTCCATCGGACTTTTGCTGACGGAATTCCCACCAGCAAAAGATTGAGAGCAGGTTCTCTATTTTTCCGACGGAACAAGTTCCTATCGGAAATTGCGATCGTCTGTAGCAATTCCGCAAAATTTCTACGCATGCTCGGAAACAATTTGACGCATGCTCGGAAGCATTGAACTTAATTTTCTTGGCTCATCGTAGTGTTGTATGTCACCGCGTTTTTGACAGTCAAAAGTTCAGAGAACTTTTGTGTGACTGTGTGTATGCAAGCCAAGCTTGAGCGGAAATTCCGTCGGAAAAAAAAAACATCCAAAATTTTTCCAACGGAAATTCTGCTCATGTGTACGGGGCATAAGAAACACTGAAGGAGGATGGCACTCTTTTGTACAATCCCAACTCCTTGTGTCACTTGTTTCTTATTTTAGTAAAAGCGAATGATAGAATTTGCTATTGGAAGTATGCTTTACCGTATATACTCGAGTATAAGCCGACCCGAATATAAGCCGAGGCACCTAATTTTACCACAAAAAACTGGGAAAACTTATTGACTCGAGTATAAGCCTAGGGTGAGAAATGCGCAGCTACTGTAAGTGGAAAAGAGGGTCAACAATGCCCATTTGCAGCCTCACTGTGCCCATTTGCATGCCTCACTGTGCCCATTTGCAGCCATAGGTCCCCTGAACTTCAAACTTGGTAGTTAAGGGTTCCTAGATGCCCCCTAGCTGCAGCCAAATGGTCCCGAAATGACATTGCTGCAGATGGACACAGTCGACCGACTTTGGGGCCCTGTATCTAGGGGCCACTTGGTGCTAGGAACCCCTAATTTGGATATGTTGTAGTGTTGGATCCACTGGGTATGCACACCAAATTTGGGGTTCGTGGTCCTTGGCCCCAAAGTCGGGTTGGAAAATGTCATTCTCTGCTGCAGAAAATGCTTGACTCCAGTATAAGCTGAGGTAGGCACTTTCAGCACAAAAAAATGTGCTGAAAAACTCGGCTTATACTCGAGTATATATGGTACTTTATACACAGTACTAGTTTTTAATTGTACTTGCTGTACATCTAAACAAAAGGAAGGAGAGATAATTTTATATTTCCTGAGCAATAAAGAGGCTTTCAACTCCTCTCTGCTTTTTTAATACACCTCATTACTCCTATTTAACTTGCTGAATTTAGCAACACATATCTACATGAGGACAGAAGAGGAAATTAAATTATAGCAACAGTTTTCCTGATTTGTAAATTTGGAAGCTTGGTGTTGTTCCCCTAACCCTACGTCCCTAGGTATTGTCCCACTTGTGTCATTACAATACTGTTCCCTCTGTTTCTTGCCCAGTGTTCTTAACGTGGTTGTAAACCCTCGTTTACAACTTTAGGTTACAGGTAAGCCTATATTAAGGCTTACCTGTAGCTAACAAGGATATCTCCTAAACCTGCACGGTTTAGGAGATATATGCCGATGCTTCAGTTGTACTGTGCTGCTCTCCTGTGCATGCGCGGAGTGACGGCATCGTGGCTCTGGCAAATCACAGCGCCGCAGCCGCGATACCCGGAAGTCACTCCGGGAGACAATGTCGGCGGTCGGAGGGGGAGAAGAGGACCGATGCCGGGGCTTCGATCTCAGGTAAGTGATACATAATTAGCTAGTATGCTATGCATACTAGCTAATTATGCCTTTGTCTTGCAGATTTTTTTTTTTTTAAGTTTTTTTTAAGAGGGTTTACTTCCTCTTTAAGGAGATATCTGTTTATGGCCAACTGTATATAGGGTAGTTATTAAAACAGCAACCAAAAATGCATGTGAAAGTAACCCTCATCTGCACAAAGGGTGACATTTTTGGCACTATAACGTGATTGAAGGTGCACATATTCATTAACAAAGGGCAAGGGCAAATGCATAAAGACAAAAACAGAACATTCCATAGCTCAACTCACCAACCAGTCTGCTGACCAACCCAATTAACCTGTCTAACAGTCTGCATTAAAAACAGGGGTTTAGTTTGCAAACGCATGTGTAAGCTGCAAGGCCTCTTCACGGCACCCTGTGTATGCTTGCAGTCCTAAACGCTACTGAATTTATAAGCATCTCCACAGTGGGAGCACATGCATTCAATGGATAGATGAGGGGCAGGTGGGCCTGGAGGCAGCCCAATCCCCCTTAAAGGAACAGGAGCACACTGGTCACCCAGCACGTAGCACAGTGGCAGCAAAGGTGCCCAGTGTGTCCCCGGACCATATTTACACCAGTAGCAAACAAATGGCCCCTGCCCCCACCTATAACTGGCACAAAGGGTTGCAGCAAGAAGCACATGGAAGGGCAAATGCATAAAAGACAAAAACAGAACATTCCATAGCTCAACTCACCAACCAATCTGCTGACTAACCAAATTAACCTGTCCAACAGTCTGCGTTATGCATGTGTTTGCAAATGCGTGCTAACTAAACCCCTGTTTTTAGCACAGACTGTTAGACAGGTTAATGACATGTATCAAGGGAATCATGCAGATATGGCTTCATATTGCACAGTCAACTAAATCCAAAATACCAACAACAAAATACAAAGCCATTCACAACTCTGCTCCAAGCTACATCACCAAATTTGTCTCCAAATATCATGCAAACCATCCTCTCTACTCCTCCCAAGACCTCCTGCTCTCTAGCTCCCTTGTCTCCTGCTTCCATGCTCGTATCCAGGACTTCTCCAGAGCCTCTTCCATAGTCTGGAACACTCTGCCTTAGTCTGTCCAGCTATCTCCTACTCTGGCTGCCTTTAGGCGATTCCTGAAAACTGATCTCTTCAGGGAAGCCTATCACACCTCCAATAACTGAACTTATAATACTTCCATCAGCTCACCCCCCACAGTTATAACCTTTTGTACCACCTGCCCCACCCTATTAGATTGTAAGCTCTTAAGAGCAGGGTCCTCTTAACCTTCTTGTATTTTATTGTATTGGAACTGTATTGTCTCTCACAATACATCACAAAGTGTTGGCACTATATAAATCCTGTATAATAATAATAATAATAATATAGAAAATGGTTAGAAGACATTTCCTATTGTTATAATTTTCCCATTTATAAACCAGTGCCAAAAGTAACTTTTACTTACCCCCATGTCCTTCACCATAAGCTAAATATAAATAGTATTCCAAGGAGTCCATTCCTGTAAAGGGACCCAAAGACTGACACTGTTCAAATGCCATCTACTGTCTATAGTCTCCTTTATATGTAGACTTTAAAAAGTAATCAGATGCTAAGAAATTATTTCACCATGAAAAGACCTTTTCATCGCCCAGCGTGTACACAAACATGCAGACAGTTATTCTGTGTTATCTGGTGGACTAACCATGGATATGATACAGTGGCCTGCATGTGTGTGAGTTTGAACCCAATAAAGACAGAAGCAGCATTACAGACAGGCTTCATTGCCTGCCACAGGCCTCAAATTCTTCCAACTCTTTATCAAAGCTGTATACCCAATAAATTGTATACGTTGTGTTCTGCTTGAAGTTCTGATTTAAAATAACCCTTTTCGTAAAAGAAGAAATGAGGTTGCCATTATAGATCTCTGGAGAAATTCTAGTTGCTTGGCTTTCATGCTGGTGCTTTAAATTTCTATCACAGACATGGGACAAGCATATATCCAAAATGCTGCCATTTAGCTAATTCCTATTTGCTGCATGCTTCTTCCAGGTGGCATGTCTGTGAAGATTCGCATTTAGCCAGATCATGGTATGGCTTGTGTGTACTCAACTTGTGGCCCTCCAGCTGTTGTGGAACTACAAGTCCCATCAGGCTTCTGCCTTTGGGATAACTGTCAGCCTTGCAATGCCTCATGGGACTTGAGCACTCTTGGTATAGCAAGTTATAGTTAGTCACGCTTAGCTAGGGGCCTGTTCTGTAATGCTGAGGACTTTTTGTAGCTTATCCAAGCCACTTGTTCAGTTCTAATGAGTTTATGGATCATACCCCAGCATTTTTATCCATCCATACAGACAGCACAGAGTCCTTTATCTAATCACCATGGAATGTGTACATGTTGATTTTTCAAGAACCAGGATTGGAGGTATGAGAGTTATGGAACCACCCTGGAAGCCTAGCTCTGAGGAAGGGGGTACGCCCCCCAAAATGCATCAGTTGACACCCTTACATGATGTAACTGGAGTATGTGCGTCCACACTGCATGGCATCTTGTGTTTCATTGGCTTTTATCAGTTACTACTTTATGAGTATCCATTTGTAGCAATTTTTTTATATCGCTAATAAATGTTTTTAGTGATGCACTAGGTGCGTGTGCCTTCTTGTCCATTTGTTTTATGAAACCACCCTGTTCTATTTACCAAATCCCATCCCTTGGTGTCACCATTGGTGTTTAAATTGTCAGATGACCAGGGTTAAAGATGTTAAAACAGCACTGGGGTAGGTACCGGACACTCAGTAGAATTGGTTTGGATAAGATACAAAACGTATTTAATATTACAAAACAAGTTCAGTTGAATGTGACTTTTCTAATACCACTTCAAGGTCCATATATCAAAAGTACGAAAGACAGGTACAGCCAAGCAAATATTATTTAGAAGAGCAAAAATCGCATCCCACAAATTTCTCATTACAGCTGTATTTTAAGTTAATTTATATTTTCAAAATCCATATGTAATTCTATTTTACTTCAGGTGCCTTTAAAAAGAAAACACTTTTATGAAGCCTGAATCTCCAATACCTATTATGAGGCTATTGTGCAATGTCCTCCAGTATGAGCTGCTGTGATGTGCTAGGAAGTAATTCACCAAAACTGAAATAAAATATTCTAATCAAATCGCAGCTCAATACTTCCCAAAAGCTTTCAACATTATTTCCTCACTCGGTTTTTTTAAGGGGTGCGAACAACAGTCGCTGCAGGCAAAGTGGAAGCTATTTTATTCATTGTTTTTTTTTTGTAAACGTGAGCTTATTGCTAAAATTTTAATTTGGTCAGTCTCCCCTTGCTATTTATTTATTGCATTTTTAGCATTTCTTTCTTCATCAGCAGGGAGGGAGCTAAAGTAAATTGACTACCTTAAAATATGTTTTTGTTGAATTCTCTACACAGTATAAAAAACACACATTCAAATTCATAAATAATAATGTTTCCATTATAAGATGTTTATGCCCATGGTCATCTTTGAGTTTTACAAGTATCATTTGTATGCATGTTATGCCTGCTGATTTGTGGACCTGTGCTGACACCTACTGCGTCCTGCTAAATCTTCTTACAGGTTGAAAGGAGCTCCTCCAATGACAGCTGTCGATACAGGCAGACTTAAAGCAGAACACCATGTTTGCTTAACCCTTTCCAAGGCCACCACCACAACTAATAAAAGCACTCATACCTTTATTCTACATATCTTCACAGATCTTTTCTCTTCTAGTCTAGTGGTGGCAGCAGGCAGTCCTTACTCCCACACGGAAGGGTGTGCTCAGTTACTAATGTATGAGCACTGTCTAGTGCAGTAGCATGGTGAGCCCAGGCTGCCACGATTATGTATCCCCAGAGGGTGTGTCCATGACAGCCTGGGTTTAGTGGAAGTGAATTAAATAGGGCTGGGTGTCATTAAGCCTGGAAGACCGCCAACATACATTTTTATAAGAAATTATTATGGGGCAGCTCCAGATGGAAGCAAAAGCTGCTTTTTTATTTTTACTTTCAATTAAAGTAATTATTTTTTTTTTTTTTTTAATGCAGTTCTGTTTCAAGTAGATCTAATCCCTATCTGGTTTGTATTTATTTTGATAAAGCACTGTTTATCATTAAAAGCTACCGCATTGTTTTCCAAAAAAAAAAAAAAAGCTTAATCTAAAATAAAGGCCCTATCAACATATCTTTTTCACACTTGTGACTATATTAGACCAACTAGAAATGCATAATATATCATTACAGGGATATCCTACACGTGTACATACTTGCTCCTGATGAGTGACATCAAGTCACAAAACGCTTTGATGTCGTGTTCAAATCGTATATTGTATCCTACCATGTCAATGTGGCTTCTGTTCATGCATTATGTATTTGATTATATTCCAATCATGTGTTCTCAAATTTTGGGCTTTTCTATAAGTATCATGTGCTATCCATTTTTTGGATTATTTATGAATTATGTACTTATGTATGAAATAACGTTTTTCATTCAATATTTTACTCTATGCAGGTATTTAACTATAACGTGTAGTGTATTCATTTTCTATCGAATATGAATTATTATGAGACAAATGTCCTACTCTTTTACATATATTATAGATATGTTAATTATAACGCCACACAACACTTGACCCTCCGTGTACTTAATTTAAAGTCCTGCTTCCTTGTTCTCCTTTGTATCTTTTAATAGGGATGGAGGCTGATGACAATGTCATCTCCTCATATAAAGTCCTATAGACCCCTCTATGTCACCCAGTATAATGACTATATTCCTATTGCACGCATTATTGGAAATGGGCTCGTCTGTACTGGGTGATGCAGCTAATACCAGCTGAAAACTGGACCCTTGATAGATCAATGCACATATTTGCCAGCACACCATGGATCATCAGATTTATTGCAGAAAGATCACATCACAAAGGACCAAGTGCAATGTTTCAGAGTTGTGCAGGAACCCTTCATCAGGCATGCCAATTATAGACATTGGCAAATATGTGCATTAATGGCTGTCACCCAGGCTTGACTTCAAATATCTTCCTTTTGTTCAGCTCTATTACATAAGGGTTGGGAAATTGGTAGTTTAAACAGGAAAAATAACATTGTTTGTGCTTCCAGTTCAACTCACAGGAAGTAACCAGGACACTGCATTTCTAGTAGAATCAAAATCGGTTTTCTGTACTAGTTGAAAATGTTATTAGCCTGAAGAAAACTAATGAGGTCACCATACCCAAGGACTGGTAATATACTATATATAACATTTTTGTTATTGGGTTAAAGGCAAATGTTTTCTTTTAGTTTTGGATAGAGTGCAGAGGGATTAGAACAACTATTAGGTTTTTAATGCCACCTCTGCCCCCATTAGGTGGATTCACCCTCTATTTGTCCTGTTTACCATTATCATTGAAAGTGAAAGTGAAAGAAAACCCACATTTTAGGTTGTCACCAGAAAAGTAATAGAGGGGAAATCTTCCAATACGGACATTAGTTCTGGTTACCCGGGGGTCCCCAAGAAATTCCCTTAATTTGCAGATATTTTATCTCTCTTCCTGTTTTTGCTATGGGACAAGAAGTGAAGGTAAATCTCCCCAATGGGACACAGATGGAAAAAAAATAGACTGATAGGGAAAAAGTTTTGCCTATAGTTCTGCTTTAAGTTACTCTTTCACTGCCAGGCCCTATGCTCTTTTTTAAAGCCTCAGGGGCAAGACAATAGTTGCAATCTTTCACCTTTTTTTCCACATTTTTGTTTAAACTTTCAGGGTGTGTAAAAGACTCCCACCCCAAAACCATACCTTTTCTGAAAGCATAGAACCACTAGAATAAAGGGATGGTGCTATTGATTTTGTAAGTCCTGTGATAGTTTTGAAAATGTTTATCAAAAATTATATTTTTATTAAAAATAGATTAAAATCATTATTAGTGCTGATAAATGCAACATGACTTACAAGATTCATACACAAGCCTACAAAATCTAAAAATGAAAATGATATTGAGTTATTAAACAACAAATATTTGTACCTTTTTTAAATTACGCTTTTTTAGCGAAAAGGTGAAAATTGAAGATGTGCAAAACTGTAAGTAAGCAACTTACTCCAATAGAATAAAAATAAAGTACTACTGATTTTGTAGGTTCCTGTGAAAATGAGGTCTATTCATTTTTTTTACCACAAACAAATTACCCAAGAGTTCGAACTCTTCTATTCCAAACTGTATAACTTACCTCCAGTGACAACGTCACTACAAGACATGGAAGAGTACGTCACTTCCGCTCAGTTGCCAACTCTACCTCCAGAAATTCAGAGGGAGCTGGATACCCCCATAACTTTACTGGAAGTACAACAAGCCATCAAGCAGATGAAGCCAGGGAAGGCACCAGGCCCAGATGGCTTCACTCTTCAATACTATAGGACCCTGCTTCCAATCCTAGGCCCCCATCTGCTGGAGGTTTTCAATGCAATAGGGACAGGAGGGACGTTCGCGAGAGACTCCTTAAGTGCCCACATTTCAGTGATCCATAAGGAGGGAAAAGACCCGGCGGTATGTGACAGTTACAGGCCTATATCGTTGCTAAATGTGGACCTTAAGCTGTTCACCAAAGTCCTGGCATCCAGACTAGCGTCACACCTACAACAATAAAACAATATTTTCAATAAAATGCACTTTATTAACCGTCAGAAACACAACCGAACTTACACAATTCCTGCTCAATCGAAATCTAAAACTGTATTGGGTCATTAACCACTTGCCGCCCGCCATATAGCAGATGGCAGCAAAGTGGTTTAAATATCCTGACTGGGCGTCATATGACGTCCTCAGGATATCAAGCCGCTGCGCGCCCCCCGGGGGCGCGAATTGCGGCGATCGTTGTTGTGGTGTGTCAGTCTGACACCCTGCAACACCGATCTAGGTAAAGAGTCTCTGACGAAGACTCTTTACCACGTGATCAGCCGGGTCCGATCATGGCTGATCACAATGTAAATAGGAAAAGACGGTGATCGGCTTTTCATCACTCGCGTCTGACAGGCGCGAGTAGATCCTGTATAATAATAATAGAGGAGAGCCGATCGGCGGCTCTCCCGACAGGGGTTGTTTATCAGCACAGCCCCCCCCCTTGGATCGCGCCCAGGACCACCATAATGCCACCCAGGACCACCAGGGATGCCACCACACTGGACCACAAGGTCTTGACCCCCAGGGAAATGCACATCTGTGCCCAGGCAGCTGCCAATCAATGCCCAGGCAGCTGCCAATTAATGCCCAGGCAGCTGACAATTAGTGCCCACTGACAATGCCTACCAGTGCCACCAGGGATGCCCATCAGTGCCGTGTATCAGTGCCATGTATCAATGCCCATCAGTGCCCAGCAGTGCCGCCTATCAGTGCTCATCAGTGCTGCCTATCAGTGCCACCCATAAGTACCCATCTTTTCATCCTTTCAGTGCCCAACCGTGTTGCCTATCAGTGCCCATCAGAGCCCAACTGTGCCACCCATGAGTGCCCACCAGTGTCGCCTATCAATGCCCATCAGTGCTGCATATCAGTGCCACCCATACGTGCCATGTATCAGTGCCTATCAGCGCCCAGCATTGCTGCCAATCAGTGCCACCCATAAGTACCCATCTTTTCATCCTTTCAGTGCCCAACAGTGTCGCCTATCAGTGCCCATCAGAGCCCAACTGTGCCACCCATGAGTGCCCACCAGTGTCGCCTATCAATGCCCATCAGTGCTGCATATCAGTGCCACCCATCAGTGTCACCTACCAGTGCCCATCAGTGTCGCATATCAGTGCCCATCGTCGGTGCCCATCAGTGCCCGCTCATTGGTGCCACCTCATTGGTGCCGCCTTATCAGTGCCCGTCAGTGCCGCCTTATCAGTGCCCATCAGTGAAAGAGAAAACTTACTTATTTACAAAATGTTATAATGGAAACACAAAACCAAAACTTAAATTTTTTTCAAAATTTTTTTTTTTTTTATTTGTTTAGCAAAAAATAAAAACTGGCTCTTACTGAGCAGCCTGCTTGTTGGCCCTCCTCCGAAGAGTCCTCCCCTGGTCACTTGTACGAGTTGCCGTGTCCCTCCAATACCGAGAGCACACCGGGACACTTCAGAATCCTCCTTCAGTTACTGGGCCTCGAACTAGCCAGCTCCGAGGCTCGGGAACAGACGGATCCCTTCCCCAGACCATGAGGGCCTCTGGGGCTGGTCGAATTGACCATGCTTGCAGGACGGCAGACACTCCTAGGCCTGGGACCCCTCGCGGGGCTACCCTGGACCTGAACCAGGAATCAAAGCTGCAGCCGAACCCTGAACACGTGACTTCAGCACCTTAAATACCCCTTCTCAGACTACGCAGCGGGGCCAGACGCGCCCACTGAGTGGCTCCGGGAAAGATTGGTACCCAAGACGTCCAACCAGGCCTGGTTCTCGGCCTGTCATGGGTGCATCACTGCACTTATGACCAGGCGGAACCTTAGTACAGCCCAGCCAGACTGATGCCAAAGTAAATCCTGTACAATTAACTAAATTTGCACTGATAGCGTACACTTAGCAAAGTGTGACCGCTACAATATATAACTACAATGACTATAGAGCCAAAAAAAAAAAACCTTGACTCAAAAGCCGGACATATATATATAATTCCAATAATAAGTACCTGAAGCTGGCCACTAGAGGGCCTCTCCTATACTGTCAACAATATTCTTGGAAACAGCTCCTTTAAAGAGGAAGTAAAAAAAAAACGTAACCTGCAAGGCAAAGGCATAATGAGCTAGTATGCATAGCATACTAGCTCATTATGAATAACTTACCTGAAAACGAAGCCCCCGGAGCGGTCCTCATCCACGACCTTCTCCGCCGCCATCACTACGGGTCCGCCGCTCCATCACTGTGATTCGCTGGAGCGGCGATGATGTCACTCCCGCGCATGCGCAGGAAAGCGGCATATCGCCGTGTACTCGGCATGCGCAGTGCGCCTGCGCGCCGCTGTCTACGGCGCATGCGCTGTAGATAGTGGTGCCCTTTCTTTTCTAAATATCTCCTAAACCATGTAGGTTTAGGAGATATTTATTGGACCTACAGGTAAGCCTTAATCTAGGCTTACCTGTAGGCCAAAGTCGTCCCAGAGGGTTTACTTCCTCTTTAAGCCAATATGACTTCTAGAGAACACAAAGGTATCCCTCACAGGAGAATCCAGTAAGGATATTAAACAAGCAGGTTCCCACTGGGGAAGAAAAATAAAACAGGACAGCATGGTCCCAATCAATAGTATACAAAGAGTTAGATTAGCCAACAGCCAAATAAACATCAAATCCTATCAACAGAATGCAGAGTGGTTACCTCAAGCGTCTATCCATTCAGTAGATACACCGCTCACTAGCTGACTAAGCCTTCACTGCTTAAATATGCACCATGGCACCAAAAAAGACCGCAGCTGGAGAAGGTGAGTCTCAGCCCGCTCACATTACTTCTCCATGGAGACACTTACAGCGCATTGCGCTTGGTTTCCACGGAGAGTGGACACCGCGCGCATCAGCGCATATATAAGTCGCCAATGAGTGCGCCTGTTACACAGCGAGCCCCGCACATGCGCATAGAGGTATCTAATATCCGCCATGACACAAGCGCATGGACTAAGATACCGCGCATGCGCTGCTGAAACCTGACTTGTTCCCAGTGTTTCCGCAGCGCTCACGCATGCGCAGGTGGAATACCCACCCCGCAATGCTCACAGTGAATAGCTAGTCTAAATGAAAATCACATATGGAGACCACAAGCCGAAGACATACAGCTAGGAACTAAAAAGTAAATTCTACTAAAGAATAGCTGGTATACACCATGTAAATGGCTAACCAAAACCAGTCCAATACACCATCAATCCAGGTATGTAGGTGTACCCTTTATGGGGCTGTACATATGAAAGTTGGGCTGTTCCAGCCTGAATCTTTAACATATATTTCATGTATTAATATTTAGACTGCAATATCTGCAGTCTTATATTGTGCATTTAAATGATTTGACTTACATACCTCTTTCTCCCATGTTTTGTAAACTTTTAAGGTTCTCTGGTCATGCATGTTTGGTTCTGAAGAAGCTATTTGCGAAACACGTCAACGAGTGTTTATGACATGAAGTATAATCTTGACTATCAAGTTACAAATGAACATGTGTCCCCATTTTTAACTACAATGTATATATACTGTATTTTGTATCAATAAAACAATTGGAAATACATTTTTTGTTTGCATATCCTATTCAGGTACCGATATAGTCCGTCTTGTTGGTCTCTTTTTCTGGGTAAGGGTATTTAAGGTACAGGCGCCATTTTTTGGGGTTGCTCGTTATCCCGACCTCATGGCCCTCCTGTCCTAAGGTGTGTGCTGCCTTATTCTATGTCTCGGGGTCGGCTGGCCCAAGGCTTTGCAACTGAAGGGTAGGCCCAGAAGCTCTGCGGCCTACTGATCCAGGGGTGGTCCTGTGCTGTCTTGCCTGCAGGGAGAAGCCACACAACTGAAGGATCCAGGGGAGGACTTTTTCAGGAGAGGACCGAGCAACAAGGCTGGTATCTCTGGAATAGCCTGGAGCCTCAGTTGGAGGACGCATCCCGGGTCACCTACCACACAGTTCCGCCGGATTGGCTGAAAGAAACTGGTACTGTGTGACATTTCTTTAAGTTTGCAACAAGATGCTGGTTGTGCCTTCCTGTGGCAGAGGATTGCACAACGATTCCCTAAATTGACAAGTCTGTGGCAGAGACTTTGACCGAGAATCTCATCGGCTGCTAGGTCAGTGAGAGGGGCCTATCCGGTGGTTGCTGGATCCAGTCTGTGGAAGCTGTTTGTCCTCTGGATCAAGGAAATACCTCTAACCCGCAAATTACAAGGTACCTGAATTCCCCTTAACCCTCTATCCCTCTATTGCAAAATTGATGTTCTTTTAATAAAGCTTTGAAAAAGGGACTAAGTGTCAGAGCCAATATTCTTTGACCAACTCAACAACAGGACCCCTAGGACGGACACAGTGAAAAAGTGAGGTAACGGTAAGCCCAACAAAAACCAGAAGCTCCTTCGGGGGTCAGTGCTACATATATCTAAGTCCGTCGGAAATTCCGACAAGAAAAGTCCGATGGGGCATACACACGGTCGGAATATCCAACCAAAAGCTCCCATCTGACTTTTTCTGTCAGAAATTCCGACCGTGTGTACGTGGCATAAGTGTAGGTACACTTGCATACAGTTTTTGAAGGAATTCAGCAGGTAAGTTGTTCCAAACATCTTGGAGAACTAACCACAGATCTTCTGTGGATGTAGGCTGCCTCAAATCCTTCTGTCTCTTCATGTAAACCCAGGCAGATGATGTTGAAATCAGGGCTCTGTGGGGGCCAAACCATCACTTCAAGGACTCCTTTTCCTTCTTTATACTGAAGATAGTTCTTAATGATATTAGCTGTATGTTTGCGTTCATTGTCCTGCTGCAGAATACATTTGGGGTCAACCACATGCCTCCCTGTTGGTATGGCATGATGGAAAGTATCGCAAAGGGGAAGACACAGACCCAGAGGTCAAAAAAGAGTGCTGCTCACCCCTAAAGGGTAGAAACAAAAAGAAACAATCCCCCACGTTGGGGTTTTTAGGCAGCGTACAATGAAGGGAAGTCAGAGTTTGTAGGTAAAAAAGTTTGAAGTTTATTAGTAAAAAAATATTTAAGATCATTGAATTAGAACATGAGCTACTATACATTTATGTACAGGGGGAACATGGATATACAATATGCAGACTGGTATTCACATAACAACAGTGCACAATCTGTCGCAAACATGAAAAACTATCCCTGACGCATTTCAACCCAAAAGGGTCTTCCTCAGAGGGAAAGGAGGTCTGCTAGACAAAGAGGAATAAGATATCAATGTTAGTGGTAAGTACAGTTTACAGAGTGAAACAGGCTCAAAAAAAATATAAAGAGCTAAATGTAACAGAACACACTGAAGTTTATATTTACCACCATGGTGTATATCCTGAAGGTAAAGAATATATGGTATTCCCACTGGGGGGTTTTTTGGCAAGGAGGATGCCGTCCACTCATATGGGGCACGCCGGACAGGTTCCACCGAAAACCGCCCAGGTCATGGGGCGCCACACGCCTTGCGGGAGGTCACACGCTTGGGGTTCCACTCCTACTAGTCCTGCTACCCAAGCAGGGGTGCCAGAGGAGGGAAACAACCTGGGTAAGACCTAGGGGCGCGCAGGCACCACCAATGACAGAGTCTATAAAGGAATAAGGGTTGTATTATAGCTTGGTGTATTGGCGGGTAGGACAGTATATAGCAGCTAAAAGGGGGGGTTGTATAGTCATTTTCTGTTTTTTTCCCATTGGAGCTCATGTTCTAATTCAATGATCTTAAATATTTTTTTACTAATAAACTTCAAACTTTTTTACCTACAAACTCTGACTTCCCTTCATTGTACGCTGCCTAAAAACCCCAACGTGGGGGATTGTTTCTTTTTGTTTCTGATGGAAAGTATCTGCCTGTATTTCCCAGCATTGAGGGCACCATTGATCTTGACCAAATCTCCAACTCCATTTGCAAAAAATGCAGCCCCAAACTTGCACTATGCTTCATTGTTGCCTATAGACACTCATTATTGTACTGATCTCCAGGCCATTAGTGTATAAACTGCCTCCTGCTGCAGCTGAATATTTCACATTTTAATTTATCAGTCCAGAGCACCTGCTGCCATTTTTCAATTTTTTTACTTCCTTGTTAGTACTCTTTACTTTGCCAGCTTTTAGTTGCCCTGTCCCAACATTTTTTGGTGTGTTGCCGCCATTCGGTTCAAAATGACCTAATTTATTTTTCTTTTTTTCTTAAAATGGTGCATTTTCTCAGTTTAAAAGTTTGATATGCTTTCTATTTCCACTGTGAATAAAAATTATGAGCAATCACTGCATTCTGTTTTTATGTAGATTTTAAACAGCGTCCCAACTTTTTTGGAATTCGGGTTATATTATTCGGGTTATATTACCCCCATATATTACCCCCATATATCTACCCCACCTGTGGAAGAGACAGAGAAGCCCCAATTAGCTCCTCATGTAGAAGAGGCAGAGGTGCCTGTATTTCCACCATCTGTAGCCTATATTACATGAAGAAGGTGCAAAGAATCCTCTGTTCCTCCCACCCTATGGAGGGACAGAACATTCTCTCCTACTTACACTCCATTGAAGAACAGCCTCTGTTACCTGTAGAAGGGTTAGGAGAGCCTCTCTTACCTGTGACAGAGACACTTTAACCTCTTCCCGACCGCCCACTGTCATATGACGGCGGTAAGAAGCATCTGTTGTTCCGGGCCGCGTCATATGACTGCATTTCCTTTGTGGCCACTAGGGGGGTCGCTGGTGACCCGATGCGCGTGCCCGACGACCGGGATATCCGCCGGGCACCCGCGATTGCCCAGTAACTGAGCAGGACGTGGAATTGTGTGTGTAAACACACAGATCCACGTGCTGTCAGAGGAGAGGAGACCGATGGTGTGTCCCTTGTACATAGGGACACTGATCGGTCACCTCCTCCAGTCAGTCCCCTCCCCCCACAGTTAGAATCACTCCCATAGGGAACATATTAACCCCTTGATCACCCCCTAGTGTTAACCCCTTCCCTGCCAGTCACATTTATACAGTAATAATCAATGCATTTTTATAGCACGGATCGCTGTATAAATGTGAATGGTCCAAAAATGTGTCAAAAGTGTCCGATATGTCTGCCGCAATATCGCAGTCACGATAAAAATCGCAGATCGCCGCCATTACTAGTAAAAAAAACAAAAATAATAAAAATGCTATGAATTTATACCCTATTTGGTAGACGCTATAACTTTTGCGCAAAACCAATCAATATACGCTTATTGCATTTTTTTTTTTACCAAAAATATGTAGAAGAATATGTATCGGCCTAAACTGAGGAAAACATTTGTTTAAAAAAATAAAATAAAAATTGGATATTTATAATAGCAAAAAGTTAAAAATATTGTGTTTTTTCAAACTTGTCCCTCTTCTTTTGTTTATAGCACAATAAATAAAAAACACAGAGGTGATCAAATACCACCAAAAAGAAAGCTCTATTTGTGGGGAAATTTTTAAAAAAATAGTATTTGGGTACAACGTTGCATGACCGCGCAATTGTCATTCAAAATGCGACAGCGCTGAAAGCTGAAAAATGGCTTGGCCAGGAAGGGGGTGTTTGTGCCTTGTAGGCAAGTGGTTAAACTTTAAATCTGTAAAATAGCTAGTGAGGTTCACACTAGGTATCTACGATTTTGCCAGTAGTGCGTGTTGTGCAGAATAGTGGCATTGCCTGGCAGTGGCATGTTGTCCATTCTCGTAGTCCAAGCTCTTCATATAGATACAATGTGCAATGCGCGCGGCCAGCCTATACATGTGTACGTCCCATTCTCCTGTGGCAACCCTTGTACTTTTCTTCTCTTTACTGCTCTATGTCTGCTCAGTCTGCAGTCTTTGTCACTTTGCTGTTACTTTGTCCCCTCTCAGCTTGCCCACATCTCTTAGCCTCTATTAGCAACCAGCAGCAGGTAGCTCTAGCAAGTACCACATACGGAGATCAGTCAAAGACTGGGATAAGGTCTATGTATGTTTGTATGTGTGAGCAGGAGATGTAACTGATATGTAACTGATAATAAATGCATTTTCTAGGATGCAGCTCGCCTCCTGCAGCACTGCAGCTCTCTCCTCTGGAGGAACACTGGAACTGCAACTCTTTTCAGCTGTCAATGAAATTCTCTCTGGAGTTACACAGTGAAAAAAAGTCAAATGGCATTGTTGTCTGACCCCTATCAGCAGTACAGTTTCACGGTGCTGATTACATTTTCTAATATAGGGGGAAAATCAAGTTACAATCATCTGCTATGAGAAATTTGTGTGGTTAAATGCAGCACTCAAAATATTAAAATGATCCCATATGTATCAAAATAATCGAGTGAATAATAACAATTGATGTGATCAAAAACTGTAGTGACGTAGTGTTTACATCATATGCATAGTGTAAGAAGAAATTGTAATTTAAAATATTAACGGATAATAAAGTTCATGAGAACTTAGTAAAAAGATGATCAGCAGTGTAGAAAGCTTCACGTTGGTGTTCTTGCCTCCACCAATCATAAAGAGTGCAAACTCACCAGAACCAATTGTTGTCTAGCATATAGAAAAGAAAAACTTGTTCATTACTCCCTGTTCCTCCTTTCAGGGGGTATATGCAGCATTCACTGGGTATGACTATTCTGACTTTATACATGGACATCAGAGGGAAAACTCATTCGCATCCATCCGCACAGTGAATCACCAATACCAGAAATAAAAATACTTAGGCTGGGTTCACACCTCCTACAGATGCAGTTCGCAGCAGGGGTCTGGTGCGTCCCTGTTCTCCGTTTCAGGGATGAATCAGAGCTGAATTCGGCCCAGAAACTGAGCCAAAGACGCACAGCACTCCTGTGCAAGTCGCTCCACAGCCGCAACGGAGATATGTAAACCGGCTCCATAGTCACAATCTCCTGTCATGCGAATTGGATGCAGGGAAACCCGTATCCAATTCGCCTAGGTGTGAACCCAGCCTTAAAGCGTAGTATTTATCGCTAACGAGATTTAAAAAGTATATAAAATAAAATAAAAAACACACAGTAGTCCGCAAAATTAAAGTGCTATGACATATACTGCTAGGTCACACCACTTACAATATCTCACAAAAGTGAGTACACCCCTCACATTTTTGTAAATATTTTATTATATCTTTTCAGAGCATTCGACAACAAATGTTCGATGGGAGCTTGTTGTCAGAAATTCCGACCACGTGTAGGCTTCATCGGACACTTTTTTCAGAATTTCCGACAACAAAAATTTGAGAGCTGGTTCTCAAATTTTCCGACAGCAAAATCCGTTGTCGTAAATTCCGGGCGTGTGTAGACAATTTAGACGCACAAAATTTCACGCATGCTCTGAATCAAGTATGAAAAAGAAGCGCTCGGTCTGGTAAAACTAGCGTTCATAATGGAGATAGCACATTCGTCACGCTGCAAATTTTTAAATCTTTTAATGCAGCGCATTCTCTTCTTCCTTATAATGCTAGAATTATGAAGTTGTGTTTGCTGACAAACTGACTTCTTTATTATTTCTTGTGATCTCATGAATAATATTTTTTATTTTTCACCAGATCTCTAGAATAATGTTTATAATTTTTGTTTATAGTGATCTCCTTTTTTTTTTTTTAAATCAAGCTCTCCTGTTTTTTTATTTTTTTCCAGTAATCTCCATAATATTTTTTCTCGTTTTGTGTGTCAAGTTACCACAGCACCATTATTATCTTGTATTTTTTAACCTCAAAGAGATTGGTTGGTGTTGGTGTCCCTTGTTAATTTGACATTTATTTTTTTAATGTACCTGCCTACTCACAAACAAACTGTCCTTTTTTAATTATAACACATAACAAGATAAAGAGGAAGGCAATGCTGGATAAACTGGTGAAATTAGCGAAGCCTTTGTACCCCAGGGCACACATCAACTATTTGACAGGCAAAATTGGGAGCCCAAGGAGTCCATTTAATAGGGAGCACAATCCGGTCCAGGACTCCGAGAGATAAGGAACAGCAGCAGGTGACATATATGTCCCCAGGCTGTGGGCTTACAACAGCCTGCGCCTTTTGCAAGACCAGACCGAACCCAGACCATCACTCTCTTGTCTTCCTTACACACTTCCTTCCATGCTTGCTTACAGGCTGTGGCTCTGGTGTTGGAGTTGTGGCAGGAGGTGGAGGAGGAGGAGGATGGTTCAACTCACACAGGTGGGTTTTGCTTGTGACAGTTGGACTGTGTTCAACAGTTGGACTGTGTTAGCATGTGATTCAGATGTGCTTCAATGTCTAACTGTGATAACCTTATATATAATTATTAGTCACATACGTGGTATTCATCACCTAGGTTGTCACCATACACTGTATAATACACATGTTTAATTAAAGGTCACATATATGTTTTTTTTTACCATTTTTTACCATATTGTTATTATACACTATTTAATTTTATTTATTTTCTCATAACAGGACAGATTGTTGTTGACGTCTTCATTATGATACATTATTAGTATGGAGATTTTTTGCCTCTTTGATCGGGCACACTACATATGTTGGGGTCTTATTGCTGCTAGGGTTTGATGTTAGGACGGGTTGGAAGGTAGAGGAAAGTGCTGGAGGGTGCTGCTGATTTGCGACACTGTACCATCACCCACACTGTCTCTTCCTTCCTCTTTTTTATAGCCAGGGAAGCTGTGCCCATAGTTAATATGGCGCTGCAAGCCAAACTTAAGTATCTCAGAGCGAGGTTTGGTTTACATAAAAGGTGGTGCGTCGCCCGTTCCCCATTGATAACGTCATCTATGACGAAACGCGTATGAAAGGCACGCAGTGACGCCACCACGCTACAAGAGGGGAGGACGGGCTCCCGAATCTGCCAGCCGGCTACTGTTTTATACATGCGAATTTAATCAAGCATTTCTGTAAGTGCAAAGATTTTTTTATTATTAAACTTATTTTAAACGGGTTCACACTATGGCTAGTCTTTTTTCCTTTGAGCTCTAATTCGATGAAGGGTCCTGTGGATACATGTGAATACCGATCTAATTATCAGTGAGGATCCAGGGTGCTGGGACACTTCAGGCTGCAGATGTGGCTAGATATATGCTTATTGTGTTTAGCCTTCTGGTAAGCGCAACTGTTATCTGGTGGATGGGTTTGTTTCACTTCAGACAAGTATATGTGAAGTCACCGTGGTGATCCACCCTGGAGTTTATAGATTCTTCATACTCATTTATGAACTAATTTTCTCATGTTTTAGTACTAACTGTCATTATTTAGAAGCAATTGAAGAATTATGACATTTATTAATTCCTGCTATTTTTAGGATAACAGTGTGTTTATTAAAATTTTTAAAAATTTTTTATGTGGTGGTGTTGGGGCAGCTTTTTGATTGTATTTTGCTTGTGAGTTTTCCCCTCAACCCCTTATTTAGGGCCATATATATCACTTTCTCACAAAAGAGGCATTGGCCCACCCCATTTCCTGCAATTTGTTGGCAGCCATGCAAGCATAGGCCTCAAGAAGACTGGGGGGGGGGGGGGGTTCTGAGGTCTGCAGAAGCCTGCTGAATTAACCCAAGTGCTGACTCCTCCACGCTCCTCCCCTACCCAGCCACCTCCTGGCTGCCACTTACCCCCGCCACCTCCTGGCTGCCACTTTCCCCTGCCACCTCTTGGCTGTCACTTTCTATAGCCTCCTCCTGGCTGAGGATTTCCTGTGTATGAAAAAGGGACATACACACACAATTTTGAGAAATATGTTGAACAATGCTATACCTGACTCAAGCTGGGCTCCTCCACACCTTCTTCCTGGGTGGAGGGCCCAGGTTAGATGTCGGAAGCCTCAGCTGGGGTGGAAGGAAGAGTGGAAGGAAGGGTTGAGAGGTATGGCCCGATTTCAGTCTGGTCTGACAGAAATCGCAGTCTGTCGTAGTACCACAGCCTGGGGACATAAATGTCATCTGCTGCTGCTCTTGATCTCTGGGAATCCTGGACCTTCTTGCGCTCCCTATTATATGTGCTTCTCAGGCCACCAATTTTGCACTTCAAATAGTTGATGTCTGCCGTGGGGATCTGCAGCTTCACAAATTCCAGCAATTTATCCAGTACTGCCTTCCTCTTTAGTCGATTTGTATAAAAGGAGTGTATTGTCTTCCACAGACAGGGCAGCTCTCTGTACAAATCAATGAATTGGGGGAGGAAATCATGATCGTTGAATCGATCCATTTTATCGATCCACACAAGACAAACCCTAATGTCAGGCTAAACTTGCATAATCTTGTCCCAATATAGGCCTCAATCTATAAGCAGTATAGGCCACTGATGCCCCAAGTTAAAATTGTACCTTCGTTAGAACGATCGGCGCTTCTGCTACTCCGTCCTCCTCTCACAGATCGTACGTACGACGCAGGCTTTATATACACTGCGCATGCGTGAAACTCCGCCCGCCCCTGACCTTCTTTATAGTATATTTCCCGCCCCACAGTGGGAGAGCACATGGCGGAGAAAGAACAAGTGCATGAAGACAGCAGCAACGATGAAAGTTCGGAGCCACGAACGTCCCGATCCCGGAGGAGATTTAAGGCCTCTAATATGTCCTTTGTAGAGATGAAGAGGGCCGACTAAGATGGGAAGCATGGACCTTACCCAAACCCAAATGTCAGAAAGGCCAAGATCATGACTAAAGATCCGGCCCCAGATCCCGGCCTCCCCCCCTGTGTGAAATGGTAAGGGGGTACAAAAGTACCCCTACCATTTCACCAAAAAAGTGACAAAAGTGTTAAAAATGACAGGAGACGGTCTTTGACAAGTCCTTTATTAAAGTCTTCTTTCATTTACTTTCTTCTGGTCTTCTTCCTTCTTCCTTTCTTCATCCTTCGGTTTCTTCATCTTCTTAATCCATCTTCTTCTTCCTCCATCTTCTTCTTTCTCCGATACACTTCTTCTTGCTCCGGTGTTCTCATCCGACATCTTCCTCCACGGCGTCTCTTCTTCGTTATCGGGCCGATACGTTCAATGGGAGGCTCCCGCTGTGTGACGCTTCTCTTCTTCTGACAGGTCTTATATAACGGAGGCCGGGGCCACCCGGTGACCCCGCCCCCCCTCTGATGCATGGAACCGTGCGTCAGAGGGAGGCGGGGTCACCGGGTGGCCCCGGCCTCCGTTATATAAGACCTGTCAGAAGAAGAGAAGTGTCACACAGCGGGAGCCTCCCATTGAGTGGAGCGGCCAATAATGAAGAGACGACGTAGAGGAAGATGCCGGACGAGAACACCGGAGCAAGAAGAAGCGGATCGGAGGAAGAAGAAGATGGAGAAAGAAGAAGATGGAGGAAGAAGATGAAGAAACCGAAGGATGAAGAAATGAAGAAGGAAGAAGACCAGAAGAAAGAAGATGAAAGAAGACTTTAATAAAGGACTTGTCAAAGACCGTCTCCTGTCATTTTTAACACTTTTGTCACTTTTTTGGTGAAATGGTAGGCCCTTACCATTTCACACAGGGGGGGAGGCCGGGATCTGGGGGTCCCCTTGTTAAAGGGGGCTTCCAGATTCCGATAAGCCCCCCCGCCTGCAGACCCCCACAACCACCGGCCAGGGTTGTGGGGATGAGGCCCTTGTCCTCATCAACATGGGGACAAGGTGCTTTGGGGGGACCCCAAAGCATCCTCCCAATGTTGAGGGCATGTGGCCTGGTACGGTTCAGGAGGGGGGGCCGCTCTCTTGTCCCACGCTCTTTTCCTGCGGCCTGCCAGGTTGCGTGCTCGGATAAGGGTCTGGTATGGATTTTGAGGGGGACCCCCACGCCATTTTTTTTTTTTTGGCGCGGGGTTCCCCTTAAAATCCATACCAGACCTGAAGGGCCTGGTATGCTCTTGGAGGGGAACCCATGCCGTTTTTTTTTCTTTTTAAATTAAAGTCGCCTGTCCTGGGGGCGCTTTAAAGTCGTGTTGTAAGTCACCCCAAGTCGTGTTGTAAGTCGCCCCAAGTCGTGTTGTAAAGTCGCGTTGTAAGTCGCCCAAATCGCGCTAGAAGTCGTGTTGCCCCTGTGTGAATGGACTCTTAATGATATTGGCGTGCGCTATTATCAATGGCATATTATTATTGCGGTGCGCCGATATATTATGTGTTGCGCTTATGTGTGCGCCGGTTCATACGCTCAATTAGTAATTTCTCTGGCACACCAATTATGGTATGAACCGGCGCAGTGCATTCATCTTAGTAAATCAGCTCCAGTGTGTCAATATGTGCTATCTGCCATCACAGGATATCAAGGTATGTGTTTTGTGGGTGCAATCCTTTCCTCCCAACTAAAGTAGCTGAGAGGAAGGGGTTGCACCCCCGAAACACGTCCATTGATCACCCATGATGGGAGCTAGCACATGTTGACATTAGGCATGGGATCAGGAGGGAAATCCCCATTTTGACTCCCAATTTGTGTGCATCTTCAAAATTTGGCTTTCACAGGGGTGACATCCCCCCATCTGATGAAGGCAAGATCAACACAGTTTGGACATACTAATGTCTGCTATTGCCTTCAATTTATCAAAGTTTAACTTTGTAAGTTCCTGAGTTGTGTATTGTTTTATGTTTTTAAAAACATGCCTGTTTACCACAAAAAAGGATATTTCTACTGTCCAAAAATTTTTTTTTATTAAAAAAATAAATGTTGGTTTGTTCAAAAACACTTTTCTGAAGGCACATGTGAATGTGCACAGAGTAAACATTTTTCTACTCAACAATGTGTGGCTTCTTCTTTCAATGCTCAATAGCAGTTTTTTCCTTAAGTTGCTGTTTACAGTACAAGTGCACTTTTGCAGTGCACTTGTAGTGCAAAGTGGATTTTCCTTTAGTAAATAGCAGAACCACAACATAATAGTTAGCTGAAGAAGAGATTGTCACCTCATGTATCCAAGAAATTACGTTTGCACTATTGAAGAAAATGGCCAAAAAAAAAATCCCTTTGGAGAACCTAGGAGACAGCTAAAAGAAACACGAGCAGTAAATCAAAGGAAATATTTTTCAGTTTAAAATACAAATTTATTAAAAAAATACATTTATTTAAATACATATAATGTGATGTTAAAGGATAAAACTTACCCTAATATAGTCCTTCTGCAGGACCTGAATGATGGCAGAACAGATCTCTGGAATAGTAATCCCCAGAGCCTGGGGGGAGATGCCTGTCGAGAACTTGATGTCCTGCAGACTTCTCATCGTCGCCAAGTACCGCAAGGTGGCGACGAGCCTCTGCTCGGGAGTGATGGCTTGCCGCATGCAGGTGTCCTGCTTTGTAATATAAGGGGACAGCAAAACCAACAGACGGTGAAATATGGGGTCCGTCATCCAGAGATAATTCCTGAAATACTCAGGATTATTCTCATGGATCTCCCGCAACAAAGGCATGTGTGAGAATTGGTCACGCTGGAGCAACCGATTCTTTGTCCATGAACTCCTCCTTGCCCTGTTAATGGACTGGGCTTGGGTCAAAGTAAGAACCCCAACACCAAGCCCCTGCACAGCATGAACTCTACGATGAGTACGTACCCGCAACATGGCTTAAAAACGGTCGGCTGGTCAGAACGAACAGAATGCATTGAAAATCAGAAAGGCCTGAGAAGAGCGAGCTGAAATTCAGAAATGAGCAGATAAGAACGCACTGAAAATCAAATACGTAATATAAAAATACGCACTGAAAACCACATATGTAATATGAAAATACGCACTGAAACCCACAAGCACAAACTGAAGAGCAGTAACGATCTGAAAAGCATGAGCCAGAAAATCACGAATCGTCTCTCACCAAACTTCTACTAACACGAGATTAGCAGAAGGAGCCCAAAGGGTGGCGCACTGGCTATTGAACTTCCTCTTTATAGTGCCGTCGTACGTGTTGTATGTCAGCGTGTTCTTGACGATCAGAATTTCCGACAACATTTGTGCAAACGTGTCTATGCAAGACAAGCTTGAGCCAACATCCATGGAAATAAATCCCAGGATTTCATTGTCGAAATGTCCGATCATGTGTACGCGGCTTAAGAGTGATTTCCCTTCTTTTTTAAGTGGTTTCCTCATACTTCCTGTTGCTTCTCCGGGTCAGAAAGTGAAGAGAAATCTTCCTAATGGGACAGGAGCAGACAGGAGTAAGTGGGACGTTCAGGGTCATTAGCAGCAAGATTTTCACACAATTTTCGAAAAATTATTCTTGGTATTATTTGTAACTAGAAGATAGGCACGTGAACAGTATTAAAAAAAAAAAGAAAGAAGAATTGAAAAAGAAGAGAAATATAAAGCTGAATGAGTCAGGGGCAGCCATTGCCCAGCAGTCAATGTTGAAAAACATAACAAATCACTTTTAGGAAGGTGCTGGCGGGTCTCCAGGATGAGATCAATGTATCTATGTATATTTTAATGTTATTGTGATAAAGTATATCCTGTGTGACCTCACTGCATTCAGAGACATGACTGCTATCTAAATGAATGATGGTAATAATCAAAAAAAAATATAAAAAATTGAATATTTCAAATATAATTTCCTTAACCTGACCATCTGTGTGCAGTTCTGGGATAGACATAGTCTGCATGCTTAGACTATTTCAGGACAAAGTCTAGTCAATATCTTAAATAAACCCTGTAAATTACTCAGCAACAACAAAAAAATATATATATCTTATTTTGATAATAAAGACCCATTCAGACCTATTTGACCTGTTGCAGAACGTCATAGTTGAACCCCCCATGGAATTTTTTTTATTACCTGTGTAGTGGGTCCCCCTCTTCACTGCAAGGGTTAACTGCTTCCTTTACCTAGGGGATGATATCTAAGGTTATATGCTTACCTTACACCTTGTTCCCGCAGGCTTCCTCCTTTTTATGTGAATGAATGAATGAATAACTTGTATAGCGCTACAATGCGAACTGAATCGCCTCAAGGCGCTGTATTGGCGTTTGGTTATCCAGCTTCTAGAAGAGGTAGGTCTTGAGTTTCTTCCTGAAGGCCTGATGGTTTTCTTCCATGCGAATGTCGGTTGGTAGAGCGTTCCATAGCCGTGGTCCCTGGACAGCGAATCTCCGTTCCCCCTTTGATTTGTAGCGGGATTTAGGAATGAGGAGAAGATTTTGATTAGCCGATCGAAGACTGCGATTCGGTGTGTAGTGTTTTATTTTCTCGCGAAGATATTGCGGAGCGTTTCCATGTGTGCATTTGTGGTGAGGCAGAGGGTCTTGAATGCGACCCGATTCCTTACGTTTAGCCAATGTAGATTCCTCAGGGAAGGGGAGATGGATTCCCAGGGTTTCTTCCCTGTTATCAGCCTTGCCGCCGTGTTTTGGATAAGTTGTAAGCGCGCAAGTTGATATTGGGGTAATCCTATGTAAAGGGAGTTAGCGTAGTCCAGTCGAGAATTGATGACTGTTCCAACTACCACTGCTTTGTCCTCCTTTGGAATGAAGGGGATGAGTCTGCGTAGCAGGCGGAGCAGATGGTGTGATCCACTGACTACTGCTCCTATTTGGGCATCCATTGACATTTCTGAGTCAAAAATGACTCCGAGACTCTTGGCCTTGGTCCTAGTGGTGATGGTCCGTTCAAAGATGGTAGGAGGTGTCCAAGGGATCTTGGTTCGGGGGTTATGATTTGCATGTAGAATAAGAAGTTCTGTTTTTGATTCATTAAGTTTGAGGGAGCTAGTAGTCATCCAGTCGTCTATCATAGTGAGGCATTTTCCTAATTGCTGATGATGGTCTTTTTGTCCGGTGATACGAAAATATAATTGAGTGTCGTCGGTGTACGAGTGGAAGCAGAGGTCTGATCTTCTGATGATGTTGAGGAGTGGACGAATGTAGATGTTGAAGAGCACTGGCGACAAGGGTGATCCTTGAGGGACTCCACAGGAGATTGCCCGGGTTTCAGAGGTGAAAGCTCCTAGTTTCACCGTCTGAGAGCGATTTCCTAAGAAGGATCCAAACCATTGTAGATCTGAGCCGGTGACTCCTGCTACTTCTGTAAGGCGGATGAGTAGAGTATTGTGGTCCACAGTATCAAACGCTGCACTGAGGTCCAATAGTACCAGGAGACATGATTCTCCGTCATCCGCTGCTTCGAGGGCATCATCCCAAATCTTCAGGAGTGCGGTTTCTGTCCCATGGCCTGGGCTGAATCCTGATTGTAACGGATCTAGGAGTGTGTGTGTGTCCAGATGGCGTTGTATCTGTTGTACTACCGCTTTCTCCATAATCTTGGAAATGTTGTTCAAGCTTGTTATCGGTCTGCGGTGGTTGGGGTCCCGGGGGTCGAGGTTGGGTTTCTTTAGCAGGGGTTTGATGATGCCTTGTTTGAGGGCGACTGGAACAATCCCTTCTTTGAACGATTGATTTATGAGGTGCGTTATGGTGGGAGCCAGGATGTCGGAGCATTCTTTCAGGAGTTTTGTGGGGATGATGTCAATAGAGGATGTGCTGTCTCTGAGATTTTTGATGATGTTTTTAGTGGTATCCGTGGTGATTGGGATCAGAGAAAACTTTGGTGGTTGTGGGATGTTTGTGTCGATATCGACTTTTTGCTCTGGTTGCCTGCCGTCGGATATCTTTTTCTGATCAATTGTTTTCCTAATGTTGACGATTTTATTGATGAAAAAATCTGATAATTCATTGCAGAAATCTTGGGTTTCATTAGCGGGGGGCTCTAAGCATGGCGGGTTCATCGACTGAGCGACTATTTTAAAAAGTTCCCGGGGCCGATTTAAGGCCGCTGAGATGGTATTTGAGAAATAATCTTTTTTTTGCTTTGAAGATTGCCTTCTGATAATTCTGTGTCAGCCCTTTGTATTTAGTGTGATTTCCCTCGGTGGGATTTATTCTCCCTTCTTCTATCGGCTCTCCTGCGTTCTTGCTTGAGTAGCGTGAGCGAGCTGTTGAACCATCCTGCGTTTTTCCTCTTGATGAGTGTTCTGCGTTTTGGAGCCACTGAGTCAGCTGATTGTAGTAATACCTTGTTTAGGGAGCTGAGAGTTTGCTCCGATGAGAGGGTTAAATTCAGAGTTGCTATTTTGTTTGATAAGGTGGTTTTGAAGGAATCGGAATGTGACTGGTCCACTACAGTATTTACTCTTTGATGCCTGACCTTGAGCAGCTGATTTCATCCTGTGCAATTCAGGACTAGCAGTCCTAGATTGTACAGGAGGACACTGAGAGCCTGCCTACAACCCAGGACTAAGGATTACCTCAGGCGTGTTTGGATGCTAAACGAGAAGAAGGCGCTTCTAAGTGCAGTTATAAAACACTTTAACCACTTAAGCCCCGGACCATTTTGCTGGCCAAAGACCAGAGCACTTTTTGCGATTTCGGCACTGTGTCGCTTTAACTGACAATTGCGTGGTCCCAAACAAAATTGACATCCTTTTTTCTCCACAGATAGAGCTTTTTTTGGTGGTATTTAAACACCTCTGCGGTTTTTATTTTTTGCGCTATAAACAAAAAAGAGTGTCAATTTTGAAAAAAAAACGCATTCTTTTTTACTTTTTGCTATAATAAATATCCCCAAAAAATATATGTAGCACCGAGCTCCTGACGAGCATGCGCTATGTGTTTTGTAAATTTAATGTTTCTATAACCACAGTTGGGTTTTAGGGTTAATTGTACTAAATTGTGGTTTCAGTACCAGTCTGGCTGGATTGCACTGTGTTCTGCTTGGCCATAGTTGTCACCCCTGTCAAGTACGAGAACGCAGTTTGGCTGGGCACATTGAGTGCCAATCTCTCTCGGAACCAACCAGTGAGGGTGTCGTCTCGCTGTGAATTCTGGGAGAGGGTACTTAAGGTACTGAGATCACGTGCTTCTGGGTTCCGGTCTAGAAGATCTTTCTGTCTGTTTGGTCCTGGTCCTCCTGACCAGCCCTCGGGGGCCCTCATGGCCTGGGGTGCGGATCCGACCAATTCCGAGTCTCGGGGCTGGCTAGCCCGAGGCAAAGTAACTGGAAGGAGGATTCCAAGGTGGTCCGGTACCGTCTCGTCTGTGGAGAGGCCCAGCAACTGAGAAAGCAACCAGGGGAGGACTCTTCGGGAGAGGGCCACGCAAAAAGATGGTTCCTCAGCAAGAGCCTGGAAGCTAAGTTGAAAGACACCAAGCGAATCTTCCCTCATACGGTATCGCCGGACCGGCTACAAGATACTGGTACCGTACGAGAGCTCTTTAAGTTTATCTACATCCTTCAGTTACAATCAAGTCTGTGGCAGAGACTTTATTCCCAAGTTTTACTATCAAGTCTGTGGCAGAGACTTTATTCACAAGTTCTACAATCAAGTCTGTGGCAGAGACTTTATTCTATTTGAGCACTCTATCGGCTGTTAGGCCTAGTGAGAGGAGGTTTATCTGATAGCAGTGGGAATCCAGTTATGAATGGCTATTCTCTGGATTTCTATAGTGAGAGACTTTCAAGTATTTGAGCAGTTCCAAGAGTACCTGAACTTTCTACCCAACCCCTCTATCCTTTATTGAGAGACTGTGTTTTGTCTACCCTTTTTTGCAAATAAAAATCCCAAAGCGGATCCAGTGTCAGTTTCTGCAATTCTTTGGGCCATCTACCTCGGGAAACCCCTAGACAACCAGGAGGTCAAGAAGGTAACGGTTAGCCCTAATCAAACCAGCAGCTCCTTCGGGAGTTAGTGCTACATATATAAAAAAAAAAATTTCCTCAGTTTAGGCCGATACGTATTCGACATATTTTTGGTTAAAAAAAACCGCAATAAGCGTTTATTGATTGGTTTGCATAAAAGTTATAGCATCTACAAAATAGGGGATAGTTTTATGGCATTTTTATTAATATTTTTTTTTTATCAGTAATGGCGGCGATCAACGATTTTTATCGTGACTGCGACATTATGGCGGACACTTCGGACAATTTTGACACATTTGTGGGACCATTGGCATTAATACAGCGATCAATGCTATAAAATTGCATTGATTACTGTAAAAATGTCACTGGCAGTGAAGGGGTTAAACACTAGGGGGCATGGGAGGGGTTAAGTGTGTCCTGGGGAGTGATTCTAACTGTCTGGGGGATGGGCTAGCAGTGACACGACACTGACCGCTGCTCCCCATGAGAGGTCACAGACGATCAATGTCCTGTGTCATGTGTTTACATCAGCATCTCCCCGTTCTTCAGCTCTGTGACACAATCATGGGTATACCCGCGGACATCGAGTACGCGGGTCCCGCGGGCATGGTCATGGAGCTTGCGGCAGGCGTGCACATGCATGGTGGGAAATTCAAAGTAACGTACGGGTGCGTTACTTTGCCCAGCCGTGCCATTCTGCCAACGTATATCTACAGGAGCCGGTCAGAATGTGGTTAATGACAAGGAAGGGTTAAGAACACTTACAAGATGGAAGTGAAAAACAGGCATATCAATGAATCCATAATTTTCAGCGGATGCCTCCTGGGAGTAAAGACAGCTGCAGGTGGAAGTTCCGGCCGACCAGCGGTGGTAAAAACGGTGTGTCTCTGATCCAAGATGGAGAGCCGTGCTGTCAGGGCCAGCATGGAATACAGGCAACTGGAAGTGACGTCAGAGTGGGCGGGACATGTTTTGGAGCATGCTCAGTCGCTCCTTCTTCAAACCAATTGGTTTATTTGTTTGAAACCAATCGGTTCCTGTATTCCATGTCAGCCCTGACAGCATGGCTATCCATCTTGGATCAGAGACACAGTGTTTCCCACTGATGATCGGCTGGAACTTCCACCTGCAGCTGTCTTTACTCTTAGGACATTATGAATTCATTGATATGCCTGTTTTTCACTTCCATCTTGTAAGTGTTTTTAGCCTTTCTCTATCATTCAAGTGTTTTATTACTGCACTTAGAAGGGCCTTCTTCTCTGCTTTATTTTTCCTATAGAGTGTGCTTCCCTCTTCTAAAGTTCTGCTGTGGTTCATTAATCACATTTCAAGAGCCAGTCATGTACTGTTTGTTAAAGTCTCCTTGTTATCCAGAGCACCCTATTCTCCACATTCCGTGTTTGTATGCTATTCTGAAAGTGGTTGTAAACCCCTTGACAAACCACTTTGACCTACAGGTAAGCCTAGATTAAGGCTTACCTGTAGGTCCAAGAAATATCTCCTAAACCTACACGGTTTAGGAGATATTTACAATAAGACAGGCACCGCTGTCTATGGCACATGCACTGTAGACAGCGGCGTGCAGGCGCACTGAGCACGCTGCGGATCACGGCGATATGCCGCTCGTGGCGGCTCCCGTGCGGGAGTGACGTAATTGCGGCTCCGGCGAATCACAGTGCCGGAGCAGCGAGACCCAGAAGTAACTACGGGATTGATGGCGGTGGAGGAGGACGTGGACGAGGGTCGCTTCGGGGGCTTTGTTCTCAGGTAAGTCATTCATAATGAGCTAGTATGCTATGCAGTATGCTATGCAATTTCTTTCTTCTTATCTTCTTTCTTCTGGTCTTCCATCAGTGTTGTTCTTGTTCCTCCATCTTCTTCTTCTCCATCTTCTTCTTATTCTAACTATGCTCTTCTCGTCCCGCATCTTGCTCCAGGCTTCTTCTCTGCTCCGTCCTCACGATCTGCCTCTGTGGGAGTCTTCAGCCGTGTGATGCTTCGATTCTTCTGACACTTCTTAAATAATGGAGGACGGAGCCATCCGGTGACCCCGCCCTCCTCTGACGCACGGGGACTTCCCTATGGCTTTCCCTGTGATGTCAGAGGGGTTATGGATTTTTGGGGGGACCCCATACCATTTTTTTTTACATTTTGGTGCAGGGTTGCCCTTAAAATCCATACCAGACCTGAAGGGTCTGATACGGATTTTGAGGGGGACCCCCACGCCATTTTTTTTTTATTTTGGTGCGGGGTTCCCCTATGGGGAAATCCCCATGCCGTTTTTATCAATGAACTGTTATGTGTATTGTCGGACCTGACATTGTAGCCGTGAGTAGTTTTAAATTAGTTTTTTTCCTTTAGAAATGTAATTTTGCTGTCAGACTGTTCTAAACATGGGAAACATGCGCCCTTTTACAGGCATACTATAGACACCCCCCAGGTACGAAATTTAAAGGAATATTACATTTTTATCGTTTCACTTTAAGCATTATTAAAATCGCTGCTCCCGAAAAAACTGCCTTTTTAAAACTTTTTTTTGCATTGATACATGTCGCCTGGGGCAAAGCCCAGGTCCCCAAACACTTTTTATGACAATACCATGCATATTAGCCTTTAAAATTAGCACTTTTGATTTCTCCCATAGACTTTTAAAGGGTGTTCCGCGGCTTTCGAATTTGCTGCGAACACCCAAAATTGTTCGCTGTTCGGCGAACTGGTGTTCGAGTCGAACATGAGTTTGACTTGAACATAAAGCTCATCCCTACACAGGACATGGTACAGCAGAGTAGAGCACAAGTTTCCACAGGAGTGAGGGATCATGCTATCTTATATCACCTGATTCATTATATGAGCAGCTAACTCTTGCAGTGGGGAGGAGACCCACTGCAAAGATTAGGCCCCCAGAGCTGGTGAATGAAAGGTCTGTATCTGCTCAGTTTTTGCAGCGTGCACATGGACAGAGCCCGCTGTGCTCTCTTGGATGGCCAGGTCTGATCCACCTAGACGGAGGAGGAAGGATCCCCTTCATTTTTTTTTTTTTTTTTAGTGGACTGGATCAGATCAGAGGTAGGCAGGTATAAAGGGAAACAAGTCTGTTTACACCCATAGGGATCCATAGGGGTGAATGGACCATCCAATCAGGTCCACCTGAAAAACTTACAGGCAGACCTGATCGGACCCTTCGTGTTAAAGGGGTCATAAGATTTTTAATTTCTGGAGTTAATATTTGCCTGAGTCACGTTAATGCACAATACATCATTTGAATATAAGGAGGGTTTTATATCTTGTGTTGCCATGTAAAATGAATGGTAATGCACAGTGATATGTGTGCTGGCATGATTTGTCATTACATGTCATAATGTGTGTTACCACAATGCAACTATCTGACCAGGCCTCTAACCATACAGAACATATTGTAATAATTTTTTTCCAGTTTCCAATGTTTTGATTGTATGATATTTCACAGCGCAGAGTGAATAATGTAACCAATACTGGGATCCTACAAAGGCAAAATAAAATAAGTGGATTGACTTCCATGCTGTGTGACCTCTTTCTCTGCCTCAGCTACAAATGGATGCTATTTTTTGAAGTGTGACCCAGAAGGTTAAGTGTGTAATTATATATACACTTAACTACAGGGGGTTAGCCTAGTACAATTGTTCTGCAGCAGCACAAGGGTACTTGACCCAAAGAGTTAAATGTCTATAACTCTGAAGGAAACTGTTCTTGTGATACACAATAGTTACATTTGTTCACTTGTTTACTTTAACACTTCCTCCAGCAAATGACACCGACAACTTCTTCACTTAAATAAAGTTCTTGTTTTCGATGATCTTTAGGTTCACCTGTACGTCTTACATCATTCTCCACATATACTACAGAGGATTGCATACATATTGGTTGTGCAATTTGGCTGAGATAGTTTGGCTGTGCTGCTCTACTGATACCCTGTCCTTAGCAGTCTTACCTAAAATAGGTGCAAAAAGAACATAGTGTGGCCCATACCTGAGACTGAAGGGCCATTGATGGTAAAGTGATACCGATGCTGAAAAATGACATAATTGCACTTACTCCTCCAATGTAGGAACCCATCCAGAGGTTAGTTCTCTGCAGATATATATACCCCCAAAAGACAGGATATGACACACCTGCAGAGAAAGAAGTTTTACACAACCCAACCCCTGCATCAAACAGCTAGATTATTTAAAGTCACACTACATCAGACTTATAATAGCAGAGGCAAACACAATAAAATACAACATACAATAGGCACCTGCCTACATGTGGAAGTACTCTTATGTAGGAAAAGAAAAGTAGGGATGTCATGCTAATTGTTGACATATAGACCAAGGAGAGTCACGTTTGTGGGTGCTGTATCTCTCCTCATGGTGTAGGGGGATAGACCCTCGTAAAAGCTACCCTGATAGGAACTTGACTGACTGAGAAATTCTGAATTGTGGTGAGAACTGATGTGCCCCACAATGTTAAGATGTCCTGAAAAATGGCTTACTGTATACGTAACATATAACATATATAACATATAACATATGGAAGAACAAATACTTGTTATACAAATCTTAAAAGTTCTGTTCTGAATATGATAAAACTGCAGCAATCTCCCTTTCTTAGAGGTTAACAACACAGCCAATACCTAGGAAGTGTGGACTTTGGACTTTAGAACTGGTGGGTGGAGGCCTACTGGAGGAGGGTTGGCCTGCTTGGTTGAGGTATTAAAGGTTCCCCTAGGTGCAGGCACCTAGTAACCTGGGTCTCCTTGTCTCATGGGCTTGGGTATTTGGCAGGACCCCCTCCCCCCCTCTAGACTAGGCCTGGAACCACTGATTTAGGAGAGGCCTCTCAAAAGTGTGTAGCAAATGATTTCTGACACAGCCTTTGGGCCAAATAGGGTGTGGAATATGAAGATATAGTGAACTGGAAACACAGTTATTCGGGTCTTGGACCTGTCATCACTGAAAATTTTAGTGTAGGCCTTGGCGTGGGAACTGGCTTATCAACCCGCCACAAGTGAGCACTACAAGTGTTAGTTCCTCAGGCAATGGGAGGGAGAAATAGCAAAAGCAGTCAACCTGTTATGCTGCAGTACAAGGAATATGCTGATAAAAGTGAGAGAGCAGAGTGATGTGAGATGAAGAGAGATGAGCTGGCAGACTTCTACTTCTCCTTTCATTGTCTTGTCAGAGACCGGGGAAGCACAAGACCTATTGGTGTTGCTTACCTGCAACAGATAGACCTTACCTGGGTTTTTCCTTAACAATTCAGAAATGGCATGTATTTGGAGGTGCAGCAGAAGATTTATGTTGTCTGAATTGCTTCTTTGTTGAGTCACAGTGATATTTTGGGTGTTTGAAAGCTGTTAGGACAATAGTTGTTTATGATGAAAGATCTGCTGCAAGTGCCTGGTTTGGACAAGGAATCACACGGTTATTTATCTCCAGTATTTATATAGTTCCCACATATTTTTCAGCACTTTACGACTGAACCAGCCATGTTGTGGAATCGGAGGAGATAACGTGTTATTTATTATTGGCCTTGGAGTTATTGTTTTGACCCAAGTCCAGTCCAGGAACAGGAGTTCTTGGACCAAAAATTGGTTGCTTTATTAATCGTGAACAATTATATCATATGCCTTTGCTGTGGGAGCTTCAGGATAATAATCCAGATGTTTTTCGGAATTATCTCTGGATGACAGACCCCTGCTTTCAACAAAAATTGGCATTGTTGACCCCCTATATAGAGAAGCAGGACACATGCATGAGGCTTTTATTTTATTTTTTGGTTGAATAATAATGATTTGATTTGGTAATTTTCTATATTTTTGGATGCATAGATTGCATTTTTTGGTTAAGTTCTATGGCAGATAGCATGTCTAATTTTATTTTTTTTATTTTTTTAACCACTTCAGCCCCGGACCAATTGGCAACCAAAGGACCAGGCCCCTTTTTGCGATTCGGCACTGCGTCGCTTTAACTGACAATTGTGCGGTCGTGCGACGTGGCTCCCAAACAAAATTGGCGTCCTTTTTTTCCCACAAATAGAGCTTTCTTTTTGTGGTATTTGATCGCCACTGCGGTTTTTATTTTTTGCGCTATAAACAAAAATAGAGCGACAATTTTGAAAAAAATGCAATATTTTTTACTTTTTGCTATAATAAATATCCCCAAAAAATATATAAAAAAACATTTTTTTTCCTCAGTTTCAGCCGATACGTATCCTTCTACATATTTTTGGTAAAAAAAATCGCAATTAGCGATTATTGATTGGTTTGCGCAAAAGTTATAGCGTTTACAAAATAGGGGATAGTTGTATAGCATTTTTATTAATATTTTTTTTTTTTACTAGTAATGGCGGCGATCAGCGATTTTTTATTGTGACTGCGACATTATGGCGGACACATCGGACATTTTTGACACATTTTTGGGACATTTGTCATTTATACAGCAATCAATGCTATTTAACCGCTTCCCGACCGCCTCCTGTAGATATACGTCAACAGAATGGCACGGGCAGGCAAAAGCACGTACCTGTACGTCCCCTTTAATTTGCCTGCCCGGGGGGCGCGCGCGCGCGCGCCGCCAGCGGCGCGCACGCGACCCGGTCGGGAGCGATATCCCGCGATCGGGTTACGGAGCTGAAGAACGGGGAGAGGTCTATGTAAACAAACCTCTCCCCGCGTTTCCTACACTGACTGTCAGTGATCGGCGGTTCCCTGTCATCGGGAACGCCGATCAATGATGTCAGACGTACAGCCACGCCCCCCTACTGTAAAAAAAAACACAACACGTCACACTGACTCCTCCCCGCCCCCTAGTGGTTAACCCCTAACTACAACTGTCATTTACATAGGAATCAGTGCTATTTAAATAGCAGTGATTGCTGTATAAATGACAAATGTCCCAAAAATGTGTCAAAAATGTCCGATGTGTCCGCCAAAATGTCGCAGTCACAATAAAAATCGCTGATCGCCGCCATTACTAATAAAAAAAAAATATTAATAAAAATGCTATAAAACTATCCCCTATTTTGTAAACGCTATAACTTTTGCGCAAACTAATCAATAATCGCTAATTGCGATTTTTTTACCAAAAATATGTAGAAGAATACGTATCGGCCTAAACTGAGGAAAAAAAATATTTTTTTATATATTTTTTGGGGATATTTATTATAGCAAAAAGTAAAAAAATATTGCATTTTTTTCAAAATTGTCGCTCTATTTTTGTTTATAGCGAAAAAAATAAAAACCGCAGGGGCGATCAAATACCAGCAAAGGAAAGCTCTATTTGTGGGAAAAAAAGGACGCCAATTTTGTTTTGGAGCCACGTCGCATGACCGCGCAATTGTTAGTTAAAGCGACGCAGTGCCGAATTGCAAAAAGGGGCCTGGTCCTTTGGCTGCCAATTGGTCCGGGGCTGAAGTGGTTAAATAGCACTGATTCCTATGTAAATGACAGTTGTAGTGAAGGGGTTAACCACTAGGGGGCGGGGAGGAGTCAGTGTGACGTGTTGTGTTTATTTTACTGTAGGGGGCGTGGCTGTACGTGTGACGTCATTGATCGGTGTTCCCGATGACAGGGAACCGCCGATCACTGATAGTCAGTGTAGGAAGCGCGGGGAGAGGTTTGTTTACACAAACCTCTCCCCCGTTCTTCAGCTCCGTAACCCGATCGCAGGACACCAGCGGCGATTGGGTCCACTGGTCCCGCGGCCGGGGTCACGGAGCTCCCGACCGGGTCGCGAGCGCGCCCCACAGGCAGGCACATGCACGATCACGTACAGGTACGTGATTTTGCCTGCCCGTGCCATTTTGCCGACGTATATCGTCGTTAGGCGGTCGGGAAGCGGTTAATGCACAATACAATTATTGTGGAGAATAATACTTGGCTATGTGTTTTTTTACCAAATGACAGTTTGGGAGTAGGCAGTTACATTTAAAAAAATCCAATGTAAAATTGACAAGGGACACCAACGTAGTTGTATCTTTGATCTTAAAAACTGCAGGATAATGGTGTTGTGGTAACTTGCCCAAATATTTAAAAAAAGTAAAATATTATTCTTGATATCACTAGAAAAAAAAGCCTTTGAAAATTTGTTTGCAATAACTCAATCTGTATCACCAGCAAAGCAGCTTCATTATTATCCCATTAAAGAAGAAGAGAATTCATTTTATATTGAATTTTAATGCCATCCCAGTCTTAGTCCGCAGGGTTCAATACAAGATTTTAAGCACCTACTACCATTGTATTGATGAAATTAACCTGATTTGCACATATACACTATATTGTCAAAAAGTATTGGGGCACATGAATTTTAATGGCATCCCAGTCTTAGTCCGCAGGGTTCAATATTGAGTTTGCCCATCCTTTGCAGCTATAACAGCTTCAACTCTTCTGGGAAGGATGTCCACAAG
Organism: Lithobates sylvaticus; assembly: GCA_028564925.1. Taxonomy (NCBI): domain Eukaryota; kingdom Metazoa; phylum Chordata; class Amphibia; order Anura; family Ranidae; genus Lithobates; species Lithobates sylvaticus. The sequence continues at coordinate 541,312,378 of CM053027.1, read as the reverse complement.
GTTTAGCAGTGAGTCTACGGGAATGTTTGACCATTCTTCCAAAAGCACATTTGTGAGGTCAGGCACTGATGTCAGACTAGAAGGCCTGGCTCGCAATCTCCCTCTAATTCATCCCAAAGGTGTTCTTTCGGGTTGAGGTCAGGACTCTGTGCAGGCCAGTCAAATTCCTCTACCCCAAACTTGCTCATCTACAGTATTTTACAAAAGTGAGTACACCCCTCACATTTTTGTAAATATTTTTTTATAACGTTTCATGTTACAACACTGAAGAAATTACACTTTGCTTCAATGTAAAGTATTGAGTGTACAGCTTGTATAACAATGTAAATTTGCTGTCCCCTCAAAATAACTCAACACACAGCCATTAATGTCTAAACTGCTGGCAACAAAAGTAAGTACACCCCTAAGTGAAAATGTCCATTTTGGGCCCAAAGTGTCCATATTTTGTGTGGCCACCATTATTTTCCAGCACTGCCTTAACCCTCTTGGCCATGGAGTTCACCAGAGCTTCACAGGTTACCACAGGAGTCCTCTTCCACTCCTCCATGATGACATCACAAAGCTGGTGGATGTGAGAGACCTTGCGCTCTTCCACCTTCCGTTTGAGGATGCCCCACAGATGGAAATATGGTTTAGGTCTGGAGACCTTGGCCAGTCCATCACCTTTACCCTCAGCTTCTTTAGCAAGGCAGTGGTCATCTTGGAGGTGTGTTTAGGGTCGCTATCATGTTGGAACACTGCCCTACGGCCCAGTCGCCAAAGGGAGAGGATCATGCTTTGCTTCAGTATGCCACAGTACATGCTGGCATTTATGGTTCCCTCAATGAACTTTAGCTCCCCAGTGCCCGCAGGACTCATGCAGCCCCAGACTATGACAATCCCACCACCATGCTTGACTGTAGGCAAGACACACTTGTTTTTGTACTCCTCACCTGGTTGCCGCCACACACGCTTGACACCATCAGAACAAAATAAGTTTATCTTCGTATGATCAGACCACAGGACATTGCTAAAGTAATCCATGTCCTTAGTCTGCTTGTCTTCAGCAAACTGTTTGCAGGCTTTCTTTTGCACCATCTTTAGAAGAGGCTTCCTTCTAGGACGACAGCCATGCAGACCAATTTGATGCAGTGTGAGCACTGACAGGCTGACCCCCCACCCCTTCAACCTCTGCAGCAATGCTTGGAGCACTCATATGTCTATTTCCCAAAGACAACCTCTGGTTATGACGCTGAGCACGTGCACTCAACATTCTTTGGTTGACCATACAGGGATATACATTGTAATACTGACATATAATCACACACATAGGTTGGACTTGATGGACTTGTGTCTTTTTTCAACCTCACCTACTATGTAACTATATATGTAACCATGGCAAGGCCTGTTCTGAGTGGAACCTGTCCTGTTAAACCGATGTATGGTCTTGGTCACCGTGCAGCAGCTCAGTTTCAGGGTCTTGGAAATCTTCTTATAGCATATGCATCTTTATGTAGAGCAACAATTCTGCGCAGTCGGTCTTGTAAACTAGCGTTCGTAATGGAGAATTAACATTCGTGACATGGCAAATTATGAAATCTCAAAATGCAGCGCAAAGTCTAAGTGAAAATGTCCAAATTGAGCCCAATTAGCCATTTTTCCTCCCCGGTGTCATGTGACTCATTTAGTGTTACAAGGTCTCAGGTGTGAATGGGGATCAGGTGTGTTAAATTTGGTGTTATTGCTCTCACTCTCTCATACTGGTCACTTGAAGTTCAACATGGCACCTCATGGCAAAGAACTCTCTGAGGATCTGAAAAAAAGAATTGTTGCTCTACATAAAGATCGACTAGGCTATAGGAAGATTGCCAAGACCCTGAAACCGACCTGCAGCATGGTGGCCAAGACCATACAGCAGTTTAACAGGACAGGTTCCACTCAGAACAGGCCTCTCCATGGTCAACCAAAGAAGTTGAGTGCACGTGCTCAGCGTCATATCCAAAAGATGCTTTTGGGAAAATTACATATGAGTGCTGCCAGCATTGCTACAGAGGTTGAAGGGGTGGGGGGTCAGCCTGTCAGTGCTCAGACCATACGCTGCACACTGCATCAAATTGGTCTGCATGGCTGTCGTTCCAGAAGGAAGCCTCTTCTAAAGATGATGCACAAGAAAGCCCATAGTTTTCTGCAGACAAGCAGACTAAGGACATGGATTACTGGAATTATGTCCTGTGGTCTGATGAGACGAAGATAAACTTATTTGGTTTAGATGGTGTCAAGCGTGTGTGGCAGCAACCAGGTGAGGAATACAAAGACAAGTGTGTCTTGCCTACAGTCAAGCATGGTGGTGGGAATGTCATGGTCTGGGGCTGCATGAGTGCTGCGGACACTGGTGAGCTTCAGTTCATGAATGCCAACATGTATTGTGACATACTGAAGCAGAGCATGATCCCCTCCCTTCGGAGACTGGGCCATAGGGCAGTATTCCAACATGATAACGACTCCAATCACACCTCCAAGACGACCACTGCCTTGCTAAAGAAGCTGAGGGTAAAGGTGATGGACTGGCCAAGCATGTCTCCAGACCTAAACCCTATTGAGCATCTGTGGGACATCCTCAAAGAGAAGGTGGAGGAGCACGTGGTCTCTAACATCCACCAGCTCCTAGATGTCGTCATGGAGGAGTGGAAGAGGACTCCAGTGGCAAACTGTGAAGCTCTGGTGAACTCCATGACCAAGAGGGTTAAGGCATTGCTAGAAAATAATGGTGGCCACACAAAATATTAACACTTTGGGCCCAATTTGGACATTTTCACTTAGGGGTGTACTCACTTTTGTTGCCAGTGGTTTAGACATTAATGGTTGTGTGTCGAGTTATTTTGAGAGGACAGCAAATTTGCACTGTTATACAAGGTGTACACTCACTACCTTACATTGTAGAAAAGTGAGATACTATATATAAGAAGGCCAGCATGGTGGCCTGTAATTATGGGAGGAGCCCGGAGGGTATTTAACCAGACCACCCACAACAGGCTGTGTCGGTTCCAGTGCAAGGTACTGCACATCAAGAGGCCGACTCTGCTCAGCTCCCTCACGGTCGTCTATCCATGCGTCCAATCGCAGGCCACTTCGGCATCTTCATTCGGGGTCTTCGTCGGCGGTTCCCGCTCATGGTCGCAGATAAGTAGTAGCCAAACCTTTCATATCATGTGCAAACTTGTGGCTTATCATGCTTACTATCTGGCACCCCTTCACAAAAACTACCTCTGAGTTATTGACCCGAGCCTCCAAGCAGCTATCGGTCGTTCTCCGATATGACTTTCACAGGATTCACTGGTTACAAATTCACTGTCCATGGGATTGCTTTTTTTTTTTCTTTCCATTTTCTGAGATTATCATGTATTTTGTTTGTATGGATTCCTGTGGCTGATTGAGGTGTAATTAAAACCACCTGGTGCCTTCTCTGCACTGGCTAGCCTGGGGGATGGGTGTGGTCAGGTGTTCGGTCACAGGAAGAGATGGCATACACCCTACAAACCAATTGTATCAGATTCTACCGATTTTATATCGGACTCATCTCATACCTTTTCAAACTGATCCACATCAGAGGCATCGCAGAGACTGTTTCTGCCTACCCACACATGTCCATACAGTTGGGCTCACGAGATCGGTCATATATTTTCATCGATTATCGCTACACACTCACTGTCGCAGGTAGGACTTTGTCGTTACCACTCCTACTAAACTCGAATCATTACGTTATCATGTCCATGTCGCAAAGTCGCACTTTCGGCTTCACAAGTCGTTCTATGTCATCTTTCATGTTTTGTCATACTTTCTACCTAACGCACTCGAGAGACTAAAGCGGCATAACGCCCGTCATCTCCAGTAGCAACACGGCTACTCATACGTCTTGCTGCATTTAGCATAACGCCCGTCATCGCCAGTAGCAACACGGCTACCCACACGTCTTGCTGCATTTTACATAAACGCCCGTTATCTCCAGTAGCAACACGGCTACTCATACGTCTTGCTGCATCCGACATTACGCCTGTCATCTCCAGTAGCAACACGGCTACGCATATGTCTTTCTGCATTTTGCTTTAACACCTGTCATCTCCAGTAGCAACACGGCTACTCATACGTTTTCTTTACCCCCTTTTTTCACCCTTCCAGGTCAGTTCCCCCTTTTTGCCCCCCCCCCCCCCCAGTCCATCAGAGCATCTGTCACTGCCATCCCCCGCACTTCTTGCAGTTACCGCAAGTTCGTGTCATGGGCCCCCACACCTTGCAACCTCCGCAAGTCGATCCACTCCTTGCCTTCGCGGCAAACCCATCTCAAACGCAAGTCACGGCCATCCCCCACACATCTTGCAGCACCGCAGGTTTGTGTCATGGGCCCCCACACCTTGCAACCTCCGCAAGCCGACCCACTCCTTGCCTCAGCGGCAACCCATTTAAACGCAAGTCACTGCCATCGCTGCAGCTTGCTACTTCGGCCTCCGCGGCCAATCGTCTCCAGTAGCCCACACAGCTACTCACGCCTTTCTCTATCCCTTTTCACCTTTTAGATCAGTAAGTTGCCACCTGGTCTCTCCTACGAACAGGATCAGACCATCTCTTTCTTTCCCAGGTAAAAAAAAAAAAAAAAAAAAAAAAAAATCGAGGGCTTGCATCTCTTCACCAGGGGGTCAGCTATGGCCCCGAATCAGCTCTTGCAACCCATCTTTTAAAAAAAATAAAAAAATAAAATATTTTCATGCCACCCCATCGTAGGTACCAGGTCTACCAGGTTCGACCCCAACAGAGACTCTAGCACTAGGGTAGCAAGCAGGTGCATAGGTTGTTGTTATTTTTAGTTTCCTTTCTCTCTACACACCTTTCACTACATATCCTCGTTTCACGCACATATTTGGCTCAGTATCCAGGCGTTAGTAACTGTCACATACTTCTATGCATGTCACTCTGTTTTCGAAGCACAAGCCTTCACTACGCAGACAAGGTCACCTAGTCTCATGACTTGCTGGCAGTGCAAGTATTAGCTGACCGAACCTACGTCAAACTACTACAGATCGAAACATTCCTACTTAGCAACCAATCAGCAGCCACTCTCCCCAGTACCGCCCTGGGGGGGCTCTGGTTAACTAGTCCGTGCCGAGCACAGACGGACACCCGAGCATCGGTTACCTGGCCAGTCACCTCCTGGCTCACCTCGGTTGTCATGCAGTCTTTGAGTTTCCAAATAGGCCAGAGGAACAATCTCACTCAGCGCTCATGCGCAATCCCCGATCTCCCCATACCGGCGCACGGTATTCCGCTCCGTTCTCACACCCCCCCTCCCCTAATTTATTAAACGCAGATTTGGCTCAGTAGCCAGGCGTTAGTAACTGTCACATACTTCTATGCATGTCACTCTATTTTCGAAGCACAAGCCTTCACTACGCAGACAAGGTCACCTAGTCTCATGACTTGCTGGCAGTGCAAGTATTAGCTGACCGAACCTACGTCAAACTACTACAGATCGAAACATCCCTACTTAGCAACCAACCAGCAGCCACTCTCCCCAGTACCGCCCTGGTGGGGCTCTGGTTGAACTAGTCCGTGCCGAGCACAGACGGACACCCGAGCATCGGTTACCTGGTCAGTCACCTCCTGGCTTACCTCGGTTGTCATGCATTCTCTGAGTTTCCAAACAGGCCAAAGAAACAAACTCACCCAGCGCTCACGCGCATCCCCGATTGTTACCATACCGTCGTACGGTATCCTGCTTCGTTTCCCACATCTCCCCTCCCCATCCAAGCAGAACACCATAGTTTTGATTAAAATCTCCAGGCATTAGTAACTGTCACATACTTCTATGCATGTCACTCTATTTTCGAAGCACAAGCCTTCACTACGCAGACAAGGTCACCTAATCTCATGACTTGCTGGCAGTGCAAGTATTAGCTGACCGAACCTACGTCAAATTGCTACAGATCGAAACATTCCTACTTAGCAACCAATCAGTAGCCACTCCCCCCAGTGCCGCCCTGGGGGGGCTCTGGTTAACCAGTCCGTGCCGAGCACAGACGGACACCCGAGCATCGGCTACCCGGCCAGTCACCTCCTGGCTCACCTCGGGTGTCACGCATCCCCTGAGTTTACATATAGGCCCAAGGAACATCCCACTCAGCGCTCGCGCGCAACCCCTGTTTGTCCCCATACCTGTCGCACAGGTATCCTGCTCTGCCCCCCCCCCTTTTCCCCAAGCTACAAACGCCCATATATTTTCTCCTGTCTTTCAAACTCGAAAGAAAAGAAAAAAAAAAAACGCCCATATTCCCCCCCCCTTTTTTATTTATTTATTTTTTATTTTTTTATTTTTTTTTTTTCTCTCCTGTCTTACAAGCTTTACAAAAAAAAAAAAAAAAACACACACACACACATCTGGGACAATAATGACGTTAACTTAGCATCCCTCCTCCATAGCAGCACACAACTTGGCCGAGAACAAATCATATTAGAGGGGAAACGTCTCCATCATCCTGAAGGCCAGCGACCCTTGACTTAATCGCACGCTCACTGTCTCAGAGTTTGCGCTGTGCTTTAGGGACAGTCGGAGACGCGCATGCAGGGCAACCCCAACAGGAAGGTTGAAGTGGACGCGTATCTGCATACAGCATGGATCTAGGTCATTAGCACGCAGGGTGCTCATTCCATGACTATCACCATTCTTTCTTCAGACCCGGGAGTGATCCCTTACCTCCCGCCTCTTAGTGTTTTTCTTCCAGGTACAAGACCCCCACCAAATCCTTAATTCAGACGTGCCAGCAACAACGGATCTGCCCATGGGAGACAATTTCCCACGAACCAACATGGCATGCCAATGTTCATTCCGTCAGTGTCTCCCTCTTCACCTCAGGTAGTCATGGACGCCACAGCCCCCACAGGTCCTCGCCTCAATTTTTGGCCATCTTGGGTTCACAGGGCCATGGCTGTCAGAATCCTCTTGATTCCCGGGATCACTTAGTCATCCTCGTTGTTCGAACTCTACCCCATTGTTGCAGCAGGCCACATCTGGTGCAGCAACCGGGCAAGACAAACAGGGTCGTTTACCACAGACAACCAAGCCACAGCCAGTATTATACATAGGTCCAAGTCGCTGGCCATCATGGCCTTCCCGCACAGGCCGGTGCCACTATCCCCGCAGCACCAATCAGAGGTCCTCTGCGTCCACATCCCAGACAAACAATACTCTAGCCGTCACATTACCCGTTAACCTTGCGTCGTCCTTTTCGCAGGAACCTGGAACCGACCCGACCATGTCTCTTATCCCACATTGGTTGTAGTTAACCTCGCATCCGAACAACACCTTCGCGATACTACCTGCCTCATTAATCTATCGTTATCTCAAATGCCCTAAAGGCCTACTGTACAGCCCGGAACTTGTCTCACGGGTTACTAGCCTCAAACCCCAGGGCGACAACAGGAGACCTCCATCACATCCTGGCTTCCATGTCATGCCGCCACACACAGTTGGCTTTTCACACAATACCAAATTACCTCCCTAACCGAGTCTTTTGCGCCCTTCTCTTGGCATATAGCCCAGCTCACCAGGGCTTATCGCCCAGCTCACCAGGGCTCACCTTACAGCAGGCCCAGGGCACACTTCAGGTCTATTTATGTTGTTAGTCTTGTGACGTGTTTATGTGTTTTCTTTCATATCTCTCGAAGATCGGAGGGCTCCGACCATAAATAAGAAGGCCAGCATGGTGGCCTGTAATTATGGGAGGAGCCCGGAGGGTATTTAACCAGACCACCCACAACAGGCTGTGTCGGTTCCAGTGCAAGGTACCCACCCACCCTTTTCCCTTCTCAGAGTACTTCTTTCAAAACATCCTTCTCTACAGAAGTATCCATTTACTGTCAAGGTATGCGCCCTTCTCTTGGCATATAGCCCAGCTCACCAGGGCTTATCGCCCAGCTCACCAGGGCTCACCTTACAGCAGGCCCAGGGCACACTTCAGGTCTATTTATGTTGTTAGTCTTGTGACGTGTTTATGTGTTTTCTTTCATATCTCTCGAAGATCGGAGGGCTCCGACCATAATATATATATATATATATATATATATATATATATATATATATATATATATATATATATTTTATCAATTATTTTAGGTAAGGACCCGTATGGTCTCTATCCATTTGTTGAGATTCTACAAGAGTAAGTAAATAATGTTTTTTAAAAATAATGTTATACAATATAATAGTGTGTAACTACTCATTATGTTCTTATTATTTCATAGTTCATCCATGTATACACCTATAGTTCCTTGTACCACTCTTAACTGTTTCACCTAATGTGCCGGTCAATTTTTGTACCACCAAATATTGGGTTCATTATTGTACTTATTAATTTTTTCATCCAGCCAGTGTCATTTCCCATTTTTTTTTTTTTTTTTACTCCAAACTTTATTTTTTATTTTCTAGTTTTTATTTTTTTTTTATATATTTTTTCGAGCGGATGAACTCTTTCTGTACTTCATGCGTTGATGCACCTGCAACACTGTGAGTTGCTTCATTTATATTTACCAATAAACGTTTTTTTACTGCTGCACTTAGATGGCCCTCCTTTTTTCTTCTGTTTTTATGCATTTGCAGAGTTCCTTCTATCTCTCTTTAGAGCCAGCAGCCGTCAAGCACCAGATTTTACATCTCTAGAGAGATTTACTACCATTGATGGACTTATCACTTACACAGGCTGCTTTCTTTGGCTAAGCCCTACCTAATGCCCTATTCATCCAGCTTCCTGAGCACCAATATGTTTGTTTTCCTTTATGCATTTAAGTATAACATGTTTGATATTTTTAAAGAAAAAAAGACTTTAGTATCACTTTAACTTATTCTGTAATGCTGGCAGTGGCATGTTACAGGACCAACATCTATTTTATTGTTCCAGTTGTTCATTAAAACGTAATAAAAGAAATGGAATGGTCATGACGCCAAACTTCATGGCTTATATAAAATTTTCAGTTCAGCATTCTGTTTTAAATGGGCTTTCCAGTTCTATCAGTATACTTTTTAAGCAGTCCCAGTGCCCCCTCCGGCAGGCTTTTTTCCACGGTTACCAAAGCCCTACGCAAGTATGTTTGGAACCACAAACAACCTAGAATTAAACTGAAAATTCTATCCTTACCAAAGGCAAGAAGCGGGGTGGCGTTTCCGCGACTCTCCCTCTATTTTCATGTGGTCGTCTTGATTCGGGTAATAGATTAATATCATGGGAAGTTCTCCAAACTTTGGGTCTCTTTAGAAAATGATCTAGTGTTACCTGATATTACATCTATGCTTTGGACGGACCCTAAAATTAGATCTCCCTCTCTGCCTCTCCTTTCCCAGGCTACCCTGCATATCTGGGATTCATACCTTACCAAAAGCTTGCTTTCCTCAAGGCTGAGTCCAATGTCTCTTTTGTTTGACTGCTCTTCTTTTCCACCATATCTCCACAGATCATGTTTCCTCACGTGGGTGTGAGACGATAATCCTCGGTTGAGCCACACCTTACTTAGTGGGAAACTACTCCCTCTAGATAGGATACTCCCTGACTGCCAAAACCCCTCCAGTGCCTGGATTAAATATATTCAGTTACAACATTACATGAAGTCCTTACATCCTACGGACTCACTGCCCAGACCGTACCCTGACTTCGAGTCATTACTCTCCCAGTCCACCAGACCTGAACACCCTCTCTCCATGATATACCAAATTTTCCTCACATTCTCCACCATTTAAAGCCAAATGGGAGAGAGAGTTGAATATATATCTTGAGGATGCGGACTGGGACAAGATACTCACTCTTTCCTACAAGACTCCTATATCCTCAATTGCCCAGGAACATAACTACAAGATACTGTCTAGATGGTATTGTTGCCTGACTATCTTACAAAAGATAAACCTGGCTGTGCCAGATACTTGTTGGCGGTATATGCAGGCCCCAGGTACTCTTTCCCATATCTGGGGCACATATCCTCAATTAATCCCTTTCTGGGACAAGATCCTGCAGCTTTATAGAAAATTAGTAAGGGATTCCTACCCTAACACACCCCAAATCACTATAAACAAAAAAACTAAAAAACTTAATTGGATATTTTCTTACAGCAGCTAGGCCATTTATAGGAAGACACGGGCGCAGGACTGATCCTCCCTCCCTGGCTGAATGGGCATGCGAGCTGGAAAATATCAGTAATATAGAACGATTGATCACATGGGATAAACCTGAGGCATATGTGATCATGTACCACGAAACAGTGAAAAATACCATCAGTTTTAAACCAATAAATAATTTACAGTTTTGCATACAAATCTTACAACAACATATGCATATGAACAAAAAATAAAAATAAAAAAAAATAATAATAGAATAAAATCAGTGCAAAAATACAATAAATTAATGAGTCCTCTCAGTGAAAGTCCAAATAATATTCACACCCCAGTGTGAAATCTTGTAGAAAAGGAATACACCTTGAAGCTACCACCAAAGTGATATATTGAACCCTTCTCTCTTTGGAATAACACTCACTGAACCAAGCAGCCCCCCATTCTCACGAGTAGGCAATAGCACTAATAGCAGTAATTTAACCTCCATTTCAAAAGATTCCAACTTGCACTTTCCTTATATCACTAGATCTCATCTCATCAAATATAGGAAAAAAGAGAAAGGGCCTCCAATAATGTATTACTTCCAACAACAACTTTTTTAAAAAAAAAAACAAATTAAAACCAAATCACACTCACATTTACAACCTCTTGTATCAAGCATTAAAATATAGTAAGGGCAGTCCAGTAGCAGTCAGCCAACAATCTTACCACCTGGTTTCGATTGGCGCTTTAGACAAGTAGAGAACAGATAGTGACCTTTTTAAACCCAAACAAAACATAGACATGCCTCCATCACTATATATATATGTGGAAAAGAGAAAAAATGGGTTTTGGGACTTTACATGAGGCATGTATATGTGGATGATATTGTATAAAGATACCTAATTGTAAAATGGATGTGACAATCCCCGTAGGGAAGTCCATATAACCATGGTGAATTAATAAATTGATACATTCAATAAATTAAATTAAGTTGATAGATACAATAATGAATATAATATATAATTTATAATATAAATAATATATAATACATGATGTAAGTAAGAAAGGGCATAATAAATATAATAATCATCTTGACATAATAAATATCGATGATAGATAGACATGATTGGTACAGACGATGAAAATTAATGAATTGTATAGACATAATAATCATGATAAATGCAAACAATAAATGCCATTGACAGAATTCATGATTTTGAGCAAGCTTGTCGTGGCACCCTTGAGTGAAGACTCAACGCGTTTCATGGCGTTTACAGCCAATCATCAGGAGTAGGATGCATGAATTTTGGCTATGAAATTTAATAAAAATAGATGGGTAAATAGAGTCTCAGATGATGTACCATGCTTTCTGAAAGAGAGCAGGAGCTAGCGATTTATACATTACCTATGGGGCAATCCATAGGTATGACCTAGCAGTTCCCATGATGGAGTAAGATGGTGGCCCTGAGTGAGCTGTCTCCCCCCGGGGGTTGAGGTGGGGACGGACCCCCCCCCCTTCCCGACAACCAATGGAGACCGGAGAGGGCCATGGGGAACAGCAGCCATGGAGCGGTCCGGACACCCATGACGCAGCTCCAAAATATGAGGTGTGCACACATGGGACAAATGCCCAGTTCTGTGAAAAAATGTGTAAAAATAGAATGAATAAAAAAGTGATTAAAACTAAGTGGAATAGGTAAAAATAAATGGGAGAGGGATGATGTAGGGTAATGATTGAAACACCTCTGTGTACCCATAGTGAATATGTGTATGCGATACATGATATGTGTATGTCTACACCAGTGATTGCACTTGAACTTATAATGAATGATAACACATAAAAGTGAATATAAAAATGGAAGTGATTTGATAATGTGGACACTTCCAAAAATGGGGTGCCATTAACTTACCAATACAATGGTGTATGTATATGTGTATGTATGTCTGTGTGTGTGTGTGTGTGTGTGTGTGTGTGTGTGTGTGCCCATGTGGGGGTATGTATATGTATGTACAAGTTTGTGTAGGTTTAGTCCTGTGAGACCCCCCCCCCCCCCCCCAGTTACCTCTCCTCAGAATGGAGCCGCGTGGAGTTAGCTGCCGGTCCACCCCAGCCAAAGTACCCATGGCCTGGGGCGGGTTCCCGCCAGCGTCATGAGTCAACGTAATGGCAGTGTGTGGGGCGAGGTGAACTCCCACTTGGTGCAGAGACTTCAGCGAGATTCCGCCCATCCCCTTGCACCATGTGAGGTGGAGAAAGCACAATCACGCACCTGCATTCAGATCAATGTCGGGACTTTGAGAGTAAGCTGATCATAAGACTATGTGAACTCTTAGTTTGACAGGTAGCGCTCAATTAGATAAAAGCTAACCTAAACTAGTGATGCAGTGTATATAAACAATATATAACAAACAATGCAGTATATACAAAAAATATATAACAAATATATGATACCACGTGATAAGTGAGTCAGATTAAAGTGACCCTAATGAAAAAATATTGTGCAATAATAATTCCAATAGTGACTTAAAAATTATACAAAAAGTGTCACAGTGTTCATATAATGTTCTAGAGAAAGATTTTGAAGAAAATAATCCCAAAAAGAAGAAATGTGTCTTCTCAAAGTAATTTTCAATCGCTCTTTCACCACACCGTTGTGCTCAAATGTGTCAACTCCCATAAGAAACTCACTCACCAAAAATTGTTGCCTACACTTTCGCGTAAGGCACATAAGCATAAACGATCTCAAACCATCGATCAGTGATTTTCCGGTATTTTCCACTCCGTGCAATCAAAGTAATCCACAAGTAAATAAAAAAGTGCTCCAATAGTGTAATCCAGTATAAAATTTTTATTAAAAAAGCACTATACAAGCTTCAATCGATTCACTCACATTTGTAAGGATAAAAACCAGCAGAAATGAATCTCAATAAACCACAGCAGGTTTTCACTCCAACACTTCAATAAAGCACCGCAACACCACTTCAAAACTGTAAAACTGGCGTTTTGGTCACGGCGGACCCCAGGTGTATGCGTTATCGCACTGAGATCTCACCCTTTTCCGTCCACCGGTATTGAAACAGCCTTTGTATTTCACCTTCTCTCTGTTTGGTAAAAGTTATGCGTTGTGATCACTGTAAATGAATGCCGCTTAGCCACGCCCCCGACATGTTTCGTCACATCCGGACTTATTCATGGGGTTGGCCAAGCGATCAGTCATTCACAAACATATACCCTCCCCTCCTTTCCCATTGGTGGGATGTAATAACCTATCCGGTGCAGAGAGCCAGCATCCCATGCATTGCATGGTGATGCTCCCTCCCCTTTTTTTCTTTGTGTCCAATCGTGATTAGAACACTGCCCCCTATGACGGCCGCAGCCGTCCAAGTATATCTTACAGGCTGTTGCGTGGGCGCGCCACACGCGTCATCAGCCGCTAGGATTGGTGGAGATCATCCACCAACCAGAGCACGCAAGGCGCAGTCAAGCCATGGGAGCCTCCTCGCACGGCCATCGCGCATGCGCGTCACTCGCACCTTTCTCCTACCTGATAGGTGGAGATTATCCACCAATCGGAGGATTGCAAAACGTCACGTGGTGCGCGCTCCTCGCGCAACCCCGCCGTCTACGTCATAGAACTATCTGGTTGGGTACTGAGTGTCAGCGTACACTCTCCTTCTCACTGGTGCTAACAACAGCAAGCTGGGCATGCGCACAACTCAAATCCTCATTGGCGTTTACTAAAAATACTAAAAATACACTCTGAAACCACAGATGCAGATCTTAATCATGATCAGGGTCCTCATACTATTAGAGCACACATACCAGTGGAGCAGAGCACTCGAAACTGCATGTATGTCAGAAAAATAGTCTGTACTTTATTAATTAAAACTATAGCTAAAACAAATGAACAGATGAACTCATGTGGAATAAGCTCTATAAGTTGAGAATAATCTCAATCCTATTCCTACCAATTGGAGTGGCTGGGGCCCCCTACTGGTCCTGGTGTTCAGATACATATACATAAATATGCGTCAAAGCAAATTCAGGACCTCAAAATCTATTATTTAAAACAAATATACAGCCCAATAGTGCTAAAAGTACCGATCAATTCATCCAGGTTGATATTCACATCACCCATGGGAAAAAAAAAAAAAAAAACAGTATTCATATATTAGAAATCATTGAGGAAGCAATTTAAATCGAGCTCAATATTGAGCCCTCAAGGAGCGAGACACTTAAAAAGGAATATCCACCGGGTTTCCCGTTGCGATAGGTCCCTTACTCTATTTGACCCTCTCCATGAGGGGTGTATCGTGTCAATACCTTCAAATTGAAGTAGACTAGCATCCTGGTGGTGCTTCAACTTAAAGTGTAAGGACACGCTATGAAATTGGTAGCCCTTTCTTATGTTGGCAAGGTGTTCAGAGATTCTTATGCTCAATAGCCTCTTCGTCCTTCCAACATAGAATAGGCCACATGGGCACCACATCAGGTACACCACAAATGACGTATTGCAGGTGATGAACTCTTTGATAGGGAAACTCTCGTTGTCTCTATTAGTAACAGTGGTTATACCTCTGTTGCTTCTTTGCACAGTTTTACAACAGATGCACTTCCTGCAACAATAAAAACCTTTTAAGTCAATTTTCAAAGAATTTTCACCAGGAGAATCCAAAATTCTTTTTACGACTTGGTCGCCAAAATTAGGTGCCCTTTTATAGATGAACTTGGGCTGCTGCGGTAGTATACCCGCCAAATGTCGGTCCCTTAAAAGAATGTGCCAATGTTTTCTATAGATATCCTCCACCTCTCTGTACTGGCAATGAAATCCAGAGAGGAATCTGATCTGGTGGGGGTTATCTACTGCTCGACTGTCATTCACTTTTCTCTTCAAGCATTGTTCCCTTGGTATGCAAGCGATCTCATCAATGATTTCACTGACCACAGCATCCTCATACCCTTTTTGGACAAATCTATCTTTCAATATACCAGCCTGCTTGCGAAAATCCTCTAAGTATGTACAATTCCGTCGGACCCGTAGCATCTGGCCCTTCAGTATATTCTTTATCCATAAAGGATGATGCCCACTCCTAATGGACAAATAGCTGTTCCTGTCCGTAGGCTTGAAGTACACTTTCGTACTGAGAACATTGTCAATCTTATTGATAGTGACATCAAGGAAATTGACCGAGGTCTCACTGATTTGATAATCAAGCCGGATATTATTATTGTTACCGTTCAAATACACAAGAAACTCCACCGCAGATTCCTCAGAGCCCTCCCATATAAACAGGAGGTCATCAATGAATCTGCGGTAGAATTTCAACTGTGGCAACCATCTACTAAAAATCCGCCTATCCTCCCACTCAGCCATAAACAGGTTGGCGAGGCTGGGAGCATATTTTGCTCCCATTGCCACGCCAACCTGTTGAGAAAAGGAACTTCCTCCAGAACGAAAATAATTGTGCGAAACACAAAAATCCAAGACCTGGCCCAGAAAATGTTTTTGTATATGAGGTATATCCTCCCGCTCAGAGCCGATCCGCCCTATACGCGGACTACGCAAGCTGCGTAGGGCCCCGCGGCGGATCGGCACTGCTCGGGGGCCCCTGGGGGCGCTGCCGCCGCTGTGAGGGCAGCGGCGCCTGAAAAAAAGATGGCCGCGGGGCCGACATGCAACTGCGCATGCGCCCGCCTTTCCGAAAATTGCCGAGCAGCGGCAACAGCGCTGGCGCATGCGCAGTTGCATGTCGGCCCCGCGGCCATCTTTTTTTCAGGCGCCGCTGTGTGTGGCAGCGGCACCAGTGACACTATGGCGCCGAGTGGCGCCATTTTTTAAAAATTAAACGTCTCCTCCGCAGCCTCTGACCTCCTGGGCCCCCTCCCCCTCGCAGGCAGCCTCTGACCTCCTGTCCCCCCTCAAAGCCTCTGACCTCCTGGGCCCCCTCCCCCTCGCAGGCAGCCTCTGACCTCCTGGGCCCCCTCCCCCTCGCAGGCAGCCTCTGACCTCCTGTCCCCCCTCAAAGCCTCTGACCTCCTGGGCCCCCCTCCCCCTCGCAGGCAGCCTCTGACCTCCTGTCTCCCCTCAAAGCCTCTGACCTCCTGCCCCCCCCTTCGCAGCCTCTGACCACCTGCCCCCCCTTCGCAGCCTCTGACCTCCTGCCCCCCCCCTCGCAGCCTCTGACCTCCTGCCCCCCCTGCAGTCTCTGACCTCCCGGGCCCCCTCCCCCTCGCAGGCAGCCTCTGACCTCCTGTCCCCCCTCAAAGCCTCTGACCTCCTGCCCCCCCTTTCGCAGCCTCTGACCACCTGCCCCCCCCTTCGCAGCCTCTGACCTCCTGCCCCCCCTGCAGCCTCTGACCTCCTGCCCCCCTCGCAGCCTCTGACCTCCTGTCCCCCCCCCCCTGCAGCCTCTGACCTCCTGTCCCCCCCCCTGCAGCCTCTGACCTCCTGTCCCCCCCATTCGCAGCCTCTGACCTCCTGCCCCCCCCCCCCTCGCGGCCTCGGACCTCCTTTCCCCCCTCGCAGCCTCTGACCTCCTGTCCCCCCCCCCTCGCAGCCCTTTGACCTCCTGTCCCCCCCCTCGCAGCCTCTGACCTCCTGCCCCCCTTCGCAGCCTCTGACCTCCTGCCCCCCCCCCTTCGCAGCCTCTGACCTCCTGTCCCCCCCTTGCAGCCTCTCCGAAAATTGCCGAGCAGCGGCAACAGCGCTGGCGCATGCGCAGTTGCATGTCGGCCCCGCGGCCATCTTTTTTTCAGGCGCCACTGTGTGTGGCAGCGGCACCAGTGACACGATGGCGCCGAGTGGTTCCATTTTTAAAAAATTAAACGTCTCCTCCGCAGCCTATGACGTCCTGGGCCCCCTCCCCCTCGCAGGCAGCCTCTGACCTCCTGTCCCCCCTCAAAGCCTCTGACCTCCTGGGCCCCCTCCCCCTCGCAGGCAGCCTCTGACCTCCTGGGCCCCCTCCCCCTCGCAGGCAGCCTCTGACCTCCTGGGCCCCCTCCCCCTCGCAGGCAGCCTCTGACCTCCTGTCCCCCCTCAAAGCCTCTGACCTCCTGCTCCCCCCTCAAAGCCTCTGACCTCCTGTCCCCCCCCCCTTCGCAGCCTCTGACCTCCGGCCCCCCCCCCTCGCGGCCTCGGACCTCCTTGTCCCCCCCCCTCGCAGCCTCTGACCTCCTGTCCCCCCCTCGCAGCCTCTGACCTCCTGCCCCCCCTCGCAGCCTCTGACCTCCTGCCCCCCCCTTCGCAGCCTCTGACCTCCTGCCCCCCCCTTTGCAGCCTCTGACCTCCTGTCCCCCCCCTTGCAGCCTCTGACCTCCTGTCCCCCCCCCTTGCAGCCTCTGACCTCCTGCCCCCCCCCTATGAAGCCTCTGACCTCCTGTCCCCCCCCCCCCTTGCAGCCTCTGACCTCCTGTCCCCCCCCACAGCCTCTGACCTCTCCTGTTGCCCTCCCCCACAGCCTCTGACCTCTCCTGTTGCCCTCCCCCGCAGCCTCTGACCTCTCCTGTTGTCCCATCTGCAGCCTCTGACCTCCCCTGTCCCATCCGCAGCCTCTGACCTCCCCTGAGTCAAGAGAGGGAGCGCAGCCAGGATGGGGGTCATGGGAGAAGTCAGACATGTATGGACTGCGGAGAGGAAACTATGGGATAAAACCAGAGCCACCAAGCTGGAGCCGACTGACTGAGCCCTGCATGATGCACCTGAGAGGAGGTCAGTGACAGGACCGCCAGGCCAGTCTAGGGGGGGTCAATACAATATTGTAAGGGGGCACTGATATAAAGGTTTCCCCCTTATATCAGTAAACCCCCTTATCTTAGTGTTTTCTTTCTCTGGTCACCAGAGTCCTCCCCACATTCCCAGAGTTCCCCTTTACATCATAGTATGCAGGATTCCACCTTACAGTGCAAGGGGGAACTCTGATGTAAAGGGCAATGCTGCAGACCCTGATGTAAGTAGGGAGGCTCTCTGAGGACACTGATGTATGGGGGCTCTCTGGGGACCCCGATATAAGGAGGGGCTTTATAGGGATGCTCTCTGGGGACCCTGATGTAAGGGGGGTGCTCTCTGGGGACCCTAATGTAAGGGGGTGCTCTCTGGGGACCCTGATGTAAGGGGGTGCTCTCTGGGGACCCTAATGTAAGGGGGGTGCTCTCTGGGGACCCTGGTGTAAGGAGGGGCTCTCTGGGGACCCTGATGTAAGGAGGGGCTTTATAGGGATGCTCTCTGGGGACCCTGATGTAAGGGGGGGTGCTCTCTGGGGACCCTGATGTAAGGGGGTGCTCTCTGGGGACCCTGATGTAAGGGGGTGCTCTCTGGGGACCCTGGTGTAAGGGGGGGCTCTCTGGGGACCCTGGTGTAAGGGGGGGCTCTCTGGGGACCCTGGTGTAAGGGGAGGCTCTCTGGGGACCCTGGTGTAAGGGGAGGCTCTCTGGGGACCCTGGTGTAAGGGGGGGCTCTCTGGGGTCCCTGGTGTAAGGGGGGGCTCTCTGGGGACCCTGGTGTAAGGGGGGCTCTCTGGGGATCCTGATGTAAGGGGGAGGCTCTCTGGGGACCCTGGTGTAAGGGGAGGCTCTCTGGGGACCCTGGTGTAAGGGGTGGCTCTCTGGGGATCCTGATGTAAGGGGTGGCTCTCTGGGGACCCTGGTGTAAGGGGGGGGGGCTCTCTGGGGACCCTGGTCTAAGGGGGGGGGGGCTCTCTGGGGACCCTGGTGTAAGGGGGGGGGGGCTCTCTGGGGACCCTGGTGTAAGGGGGGGCTCTCTGGGGATCCTGATGTAAGGGGTGGCTCTCTGGGGACCCTGATGTAAGTGGGGGATCCACACTCAGATATGTAAAGATAAATATATAATGTCTGTTCTATATTGTTGTACTTATTCTTTGACTGTTTTGTTTAAAGGAGGGAGGATTGTATTGGGAGCGCTGAAGTGTCAGGTGTGACTGTGTGGCAATGGCAAATGGTTTACATAGCTCACAGCATCACGGGTCAGGTAGAGGGCCCCTCAGCAGAATTTTGCTTAGGGCCCCAGGGAGGTCAGGATCGGCACTGCTCCCGCTTACTCAACGCCCAGTTGAGAGCAAGAGAGGCGTCCTCATGCTGAATGACCGTGTAGAGGGAAGCTACATCAGCCGTCACTAAAAATGAAGTGGCGGTGCCATCCAATTTAATATCCTCCAGCTGTAACAACAAATCTGATGTGTCTTTTAAATAAGCCCTAGTGTCTTTCACACTGGGCTGTAGAAATTTATCTAGGTACTCGCCTAGCCTAGCCGTAACAGATCCAATACCATTAACGATAGGCCGTGGGGGTGGGTTCTGCACATCCTTATGGACCTTTGACAAGGTATAAATAACTGGTATTCTACAAGTGCTTGGGACAAGGTATCTCCTTTCCTTAGCATTCAAGGCGTCAACTTGAAAACCCCACTCTACTAGTGCTGACAGTTGCGCCGTGTATTGCTCCGTAGGATCTGACATCAGCTTTCTATAAGTGACCTGATCACCCAAAAGGTCCATAAGCTGATCTTGGTAAAATTTTTTATCAAGAATAACTACCCCTCCCCCCTTGTCTGCAGGTCTAATGATAATATTTTAAGATTTGATGCCTTCCCTGATATGTTCTGGGTTAACCCGTTTCTTTGGGGCAATTTGTTCGATATCATTCAATACAAGGTTCTTAGAGACCTCTATAAAATGATTACCCGGAATCTGAGGGTTAAAAATAGATTTGTTTTTAAGCCCACTATCTACTTTATTCATATTAATGTGGGTTCTGACATTGAGCTTAGTAGGGTGATTAAGGAAATGCTTCTTAATATTCATGGTTCTAATGAACTTGTGTGTGTCGATATAGACCTCAAACTTGTTCATTACCTTCTTCTGGGCACATTTAAGGCCCAGATTCAAAATATTAAGTTCTTTTTGGTCCAGTTGTACTTCACTTATATTATATATTCCCAAGTTCATACATCCCTCAGTCTTTTTCTTGGCGGATTTCCGTTTCCCTGCCCTGCATCCCCTTCTTCTCTGTGGGTGGGTGTCCCTTCCTTGTATTGGGGGAATATCGGTCCATTTTTTCCTTTCCCTCTCTGATTCCCACCTAATTTTGGCGACCAAGTCGTGAAAAGAATTTTGGATCCTCCTGGTGAAAATTCTTTGAAAATAGACTTAAAAGGTTTTTATTGTTGCAGGAAGTGCATCTGTTGTAGAACAGTGCAAAGAAGCAACAGAGGTATAACCACTGTTACTAATAGAGACAACGAGAGTTTCCCTATCAAAGAGTTCATCACCTGCAATACGTCATTTGTGGTGTACCTGATGTGGTGCCCATGTGGCCTATTCTATGCTGGAAGGACGAAGAGGCTATTGAGGATAAGAATCTCTGAACACCTTGCCAACATAAGAAAGGGCTACCAATTTCATAGCATGTCCTTACACTTTAAGTTGAAGCACCACCAGAAAGCTAGTCTACTTCAATTTGTAGGTATTGACACGATACACCCCTCATGGAGAGGATCAAATAGAGTAAGGGACCTATCGCAACGGGAAACCCGGTGGATATTCCTTTTTAAGTGTCTCGCTCCTCGAGGGCTCAATATTGAGCTTGATTTAAATTGCTTCCTCAATGATTTCTAATATATGAATACTGTTTTTTTTTTTTTTCCCATGGGTGATGTGAATATCAACCTGGATGAATTGATCGGTACTTTTAGCACTATTGGGCTGTATATTTGTTTTAAATAATAGATTTTGAGGTCCTGAATTTGCTTTGACGCATATTTATGTATATGTATCTGAACACCAGGACCAGTAGGGGGCCCCAGCCACTCCAATTGGTAGGAATAGGATTGAGATTATTCTCAACTTATAGAGCTTATTCCACATGAGTTCATCTGTTCATTTGTTTTAGCTATAGTTTTAATTAATAAAGTACAGACTATTTTTCTGACATACATGCAGTTTCGAGTGCTCTGCTCCACTGGTATGTGTGCTCTAATAGTATGAGGACCCTGATCATGATTAAGATCTGCATCTGTGGTTTCAGAGTGTATTTTTAGTATTTTTAGTAAACGCCAATGAGGATTTGAGTTGTGCGCATGCCCAGCTTGCTGTTGTTAGCACCAGTGAGAAGGAGAGTGTA
Organism: Lithobates sylvaticus; assembly: GCA_028564925.1. NCBI lineage: Eukaryota > Metazoa > Chordata > Amphibia > Anura > Ranidae > Lithobates > Lithobates sylvaticus. The sequence continues at coordinate 541,291,141 of CM053027.1, read as the reverse complement.
CGCTGTCACTCAGTACCCAACCAGATAGTTCTATGACGTAGACGGCGGGGTTGCGCGAGGAGCGCGCACCACGTGACGTTCTGCAATCCTCCGATTGGTGGATAATCTCCACCTATCAGGTAGGAGAAAGGTGCGAGTGACATGCATGCGCGATGGCCGTGCGAGGCGGTTCCCATGGCTTGACCGCGCGTTGCGTGCTCTGGTTGGTGGATGATCTCCACCAATCGTAGCGGCTGATGACACGTGCGGCGCGCCCACGCAACAGCCTGTAAGATATGCTTGGACGGCTGCGGCCGTCATAGGGGGCAGTGTTCTAATCACGATTGGACACAAAGAAAAAAAGGGGAGGGAGCATCACCATGCAATGCATGGGATGCTGGCCCTCTGCACTGGATAGGTTATTACATCCCACCAATGGGAAAGGAGGGGAGGGTATATGTTTGCGAATGACTGATCGCTTGGCCAACCCCATGAATAAGTCCGGATGTGACGAAACATGTCGGGGGCGTGGCTAAGCGGCATTCATTTACAGTGATCGCAACGCATAACTTTTACCAAACAGAGAGAAGGTGAAATACAAAGGCTGTTTCAATACCGGTGGACGGAAAAGGGTGAGATCTCAGTGCGATAACGCATACACCTGGGGTCCGCCGTGGCCAAAACGCCAGTTTTACAGTTTTGAAGTGGTGTTGCAGTGCTTTATTGAAGTGTTGGAGTGAAAACCTGCTGTGGTTTATTGAGATTCATTTCTGCTGGTTTTTATCCTTACAAATGTGAGTGAATCGATTGAAGCTTGTATAGTGCTTTTTTAATAAAAATCTTATACTGGATTACACTATTGGAGCACTTTTTTTATTTACATGTGGATTACTTTGATTGCACGGAGTGGAAAATACCGGAAAATCACCGATCGATGGTTTGAGATCGTTTATGCTTATGTGCCTTACGCGAAAGTGTAGGCAACAATTTTTGGTGAGTGAGTTTCTTATGGGAGTGGACACATTTGAGCACAACGGTGTGGTGAAAGAGCGATTGAAAATTACTTTGAGAAGACACATTTCTTCTTTTTGGGATTATTTTCTTCAAAATCTTTCTCTAGAACATTATATGAACACTGTGACACTTTTTGTATAATTTTTAAGTCACTATTGGAATTATTATTGCACAATATTTTTTCATTAGGGTCACTTTAATCTGACTCACTTATCACGTGGTATCATATATTTGTTATATATTTTTTGTATATACTGCATTGTTTGTTATATATTGTTTATATACACTGCATCACTAGTTTAGGTTAGCTTTTATCTAATTGAGCGCTACCTGTCAAACTTCAGTTCATCAGGACTACGGTTTGATTTCTCTACATACTTTCCATTTAAGTGGCTGCTTTAGTCTTTAGTTTTTAGTTTTTCTTTGTCATCCAAGGCGCAGAGGCTGGGATTTGGACTGTTGCGCAATTTTTCTCCGGGTTCCTACATTTTTATGTGAACTCTTAAACATAAAGAAATCCAGGACTACTCCTTACCATCCCCAAGGGGACCCACAACCTGAACGTTTCAACCGCACCTGTTGAACATGTTAGGAATCCTCCCATTAGAGAAGAAACAGCATTGGGGAGACCATATTGCTGCAATAGTTCATACCTATAATAGTACCTCAAATGATTCTACTGGATACTCCCCTTACAGATTAACGTTCGGAAGAGAAGCTCGCCTACTTGTGGATCTGGCTTTCGGAACATCAATAGATCAAACCTAAGCCTCTTATAGGGGATATATCGACCTACTTTGGAAGAACTTAAAGGTGGCTTATGAGAAAGCTAAGGAGGCCTCTACCATCAGAGAACAAAGGAACAAGAAAAACTTTGATCTTAGAGTGAGGGTTCAAGATCTACAACCTGGAGATCGAGTGTTGTTGCATAATCTAGGGGTGCCAGGAAAACATAAGCTGGCTGAATGATGGCGTTTCCAACCCTACATTGTTTGCAAATGACTACCTGGACTCCCTGTCTATCAGATTAGGCCTGAAGGGAAGACTGGCCCTCTCAAGACTTGGCATTGAAACCATTTGCTGCCCATTTCGGAGGCTGTTCGAGTATCCTCAACCCCTTGCCCAGAGACATATCAGTCCCCAATGTTGAGGCCTAGGGTCAGATAAACCTGTCCACCCGCATGTCAGGAAGATGGCCATGACATTGAGGAATTAACTTTGGATTGGCTGTGGGTTCCCTCTTTGGAAGATGAGTCCATCGTCCAGGGACAGGTTCCCATCCGCCTGACACTGAGGTGGTGGTTCCTTACACACCTAAGGAAAATGAGGAAGTCAAGCTGGAACCCTGCGAAGCGTCTTATGCGACTGATGCTCTCATCCCTCCTACTAACACTGCATGGGGAGAGACAGTCCATGAACAGGGGTTAGAGCCTGAAGTAGAACCAAGCCTGAAGTAGAGCCTGAGATCAAAGTAGAACCTGAATCGGAAGCTGGATGCAGTAGCAGAACAGGAACCAGAGTCATTACAAGACATACATTCCCGGTTGAGACAGAGGATATTTCCCCGAAAAAGATTGACTTATGATACTCTTGGAGAAAATTCTGATGAACTTATACCCACTACTCAACATCCCAGTCAAGTACTTGCCTACTGTACAGAATCTTTAGTAAAGGATGACCTTAATCCACCCTCTGACACTACTGGGTGGGCCACTAACTTATTATTGGCCTGTCATAAAATTAACGTGACTTCTCCTGTTGATGTATATAAGTTGCTATCAGAAGACCCTTCATTAGGTCAGTTATTATCTGTTCTAGTTTGTTAGATGGTTAATTGTTTAGCTTTCATGATGCACTAAAGTGATTCCACAGGTTGTGCTCTGTCTTTAGGGACCAAGTGGGGGGAGGATGTAGCAATATGGACTACAATCGTAAAGCGCCGTACCTTCTTGTATTTCAAAGCATCGCCTGTCCCTCTAGTGATCAGTGTATCAGGTGACATCATATTTGTGTGCCAAACAAAAAGGATTGTGGGAGGAGTAATTCTCCCATCAAATAATTGCTTTGCATGATTATGTGCCTGGACTACACATCCAGGGATCTCTGCTGCCATTAGGAAGATTGCTGGTAGTAGCTATAAAAGAAGCAAAAGCCTGCATGGAGCCGTTTTCCTCTCGGGCCTGACACAAGATGGACCTCTCTGTGCATGGAGAGAGGGGTCGGGGCCTACCACACAAAGTACCACCTTCCAACCCATACCTGAGGGGCCTAGCACTGCGTTTGCCGTTGGACATTCATCCAGCACTACTCCGGTCACCTGCCAGTTGGTGTACCGAGCTTTACATCAGGAGATCGAGATGGCGGATCCGCTGCACGAGTGTCGCTACACGAGTAACTGTCCGGATGACATCGTATCGGTCTGGTCGTTGCTTAGAGGGCAATTGACCTAACCTTTACCCATCCTTTGTCACATTTTCACTGGGACACTTTGCACAGACATCTTTACTTCATGAAAACTCTACTGAATCTATTTGAACACTGTGCTTAGACATCTTTAAAAAAAGGAAAGAAGGAGGAATGGTGGAACTTTATTAAAAGCATAAAAAACAATGTTTATACTCACATACGAGCATGTACATGAGGCTTGTCAATTAGTGAGACTGCGTTTCTGAACACCGACAAACCGGACCTGATGTTGAGGGGATCAGATGATATCCCCAAATTTCTGACGCATTTCAAGGGCGTACCCTTTTCCTCAGAGCCTAAACGTGGGCAGTGGCTCATCTCTCCTAGTTGCCTCTATTTGTGTCTACGTGCCCATGCACCAAGCAACACCCACCAAAATTGGTCACGCCCACCCACATGGACTGGCTCCACCTAACTCTGCCTGGTTGGTCAGTTACATCACATATCTCTTTCTAATAGGATAAAATACCATAACCCCCATCCTGAATTTAGGGATGTAATGTAAGCTGGGATTGGTCAAGCTGTTTAACCCCCCAAAAAAGGATATAAGAGCTATGTGATGTAACTGACCAACGAGGTGGAGCTAGGTGGAGCCAGTCCATGTGGGTGGGCGTGACCAATTTGGGTGGGTGTTGCTTGGAGATATCACCACTCAAAGTCCATGACGTCATATGTTGTACCTTGGGCTTGAAGTGTTTAATGTATAACCAAATACGTCTTTGAGGACTTCTCATGAATGATTCTCCTGATTATAGCACTACTTTATCCTCCATTTCAGCTCTAGGCTTCTTAGATTTCGTTTTTTGGAAATACCGAAGTACTAATTTGTACTTGCATATTTTTTATTTCAAAAATGTAATCTCTCTTTTAGTTAAGTTGAGCTTTATAATATTTTCTTTTATTGTAAATTAAGTTATGTAATCATGATATGCCAGAATAATTGTTATTTGTTTTTTTTTTTTGTTTTTTTTTTGTAAGATCCGCTTACAACATTCCCTCTGACTTTGAGTATTTTTCTGCTTCATTGGCAACAAATTAATTACCTTTGTCAGCAGGCATGCAACATTTAGTTGGTGTTTGTTTCATACCTCAATTGAATTAATTTAGTCATCGTATCAAAAAATTCTTTATGCACCATGAACATGCTGCATTAAAGCTAAACTAAATCCATGCTGGGTTCGGAAGCTCTTGCTGTAATGTGCACATATGCACAGCATACATTGTACATGATAGAACTCTCACCTTCTAGTGTGCCCGCCTCCAGCAATACAAAGCATCTTATTACACTTTTCTTTTGGGTCCCTCATGGGTCAGCCACTGATCATATTACTCCTGCACATGACCTCTTGAGTTTGTGAGCAGGTGCAGCTGGCTATCTGGCCACTAGATGGCTCTGTTTCATTATCACATGGTAAAGAGAGAGTTATAACCAAGTGATAGCTACCTTTTAAAGACGTGCCTACTTTTTGATGTAATGAGTGTAGTCAGTGTCCATATAAAAGCCAGGTTGGTAGGAGGCTAGATGCAGTTGGGGAATGGGAGTCAATAACTCCACATTAAGAAACAAGAGAGCAAAAGGGACTTTGGACTTTTTAGGCACAGTTAGGCAACATACATAAGATGTATCAAAAAATATTTATTCATTAAGTTACAAATGCTTAAAAGATTACCACAATTAATATTATCAATAGTAAATACAATATAATCTACTGCTGTCACAATTAACCATCATAGATTCAGAGGAACTACAGAAAGACATAACGCAGTACAAGATCTGGCAATGATCCACTGTTCCAGTTTAGACGGCAGCGGTATGATGATCAATCATAATAGTTGGCTCAACATGTTGCACGTATATTTACGCTTCTTCAGGAGCTTGTTTATTTTTAATAATAAATTGGGGCTAGCAAGAGAAATAAAAAATACAAAAGAATTAAAAAAAGATTTAATTAACATATACAACCAGTGTTTTATGCATGCATCTGTATTGGTACAAGGGCATGACAAATATGCAATCATCAATGCAGATGTTGTCAGCTTAGCAAAGCCCCTGCTCAGGGCAGATATCCCAGGAGAAGTGTACAGAATTCAGTATGAGCAACTGCAGCAGTCCTGCCTCTGAAATGACTAGAGGAGAGTCATGAGCTGGATGCACAAAGCCTATTGGCAAGTCAGAACCCTCAGAGTGAGTACTAATGACTCTAGGAGAAAGAGTGTAGCTTCAGGGAGCGTACTCAGGTGAGTAGAGCTATGGAGGGGAACTTGAAAATAGAAACTGGTAGACTAAAAAGAATGAACCTCGGCTGACATGGTGCAGGGTGCTTCACCTTGTGAATCTTGGTTTGAATAGGACAGAATGCTGCAGATTTAGTATACATGGAGATGGGTCCCAACACTGTGGTACTCCCAAGGAGAGAGAGAAACGGAAGATGGCTTAAGAGTGCCGTGTAATGTGCTGCTTTCACATATTGACTGCAACGGTAAGTCCACCATTGGCAAAGTGTCATGTGCTGCTTTCACATAATGACTGCTACGGTAAGTGTTATTGGCAAAGTAATGCCAAGCAACCCCAGATATTATGTCTATGTGAAGGGATGTGTCAATTTCATATTTTGGCCCTCAGCAGGTGTTATGGCTGAGAGCCTGAAGGAAGCTGGACTTAAAGTAGAGTAACCCTAAAAAAAAAAAAAGATCCTGTTCCCCCCATAGCAGGTTAAACAGCACAGAGCTTGTGCTGTCTAACCTGTCCCTCTGTTAGCTGTAGAGAAAAAAACTGTCTGATTCTGCCTAGTTCTGCCCTCCCCTCTGTAAGCTGAGCATGTTTTTTCTTTGCTGCTGAGCCCTGACACCATGGTCAATTTATGTGCCTCCTTCATCCACTGTGTCTCCTCTCTCCCCCTCTCCCCTCTTTCCCTGCCTGTCAGTTCCTTTATCTGTGTGAGTCACCTCTGCCCCCCCCCCCCTATTAGTACTAAAAGAAACTTTAAAAAATGTCACTGCCAGCCTCTCTCCTTTATCCAGCAATAACACACTGTGTAAGTGTTTTTTTTTTAAATGAAGCCTCTAAACATCTTTTTCAGAGATCTTCAGGTCGGTCATGTGACTCCCGGCCACTCTCCTACTCCGATCTCTGGGCTACAGCGGGAGGGGCTGATGGTCAACACAGCAGTCACGTGACCTCCCTGGCTGATGTCAGAGGGAGAGCTCGGCCCCTCTCGCGGTAGCCCGGAGATGGGAGTAGAAGATCGTCAGGGAGTCACGTGACCGGCCTAAAGATCTCTAAAAAAAAGGTATTTAGAGGCATCGGTTTACAAAAACACTTATACTGTGTGTTATCGCTGGATAAAGGAGAGGGGCTGGCAGTGAAATTATATTTTAAGGTTACAACCACTTTAAGGAAACTTACTGAAGGAAGCTCCTGGTATAGAACTACTCACTGAGGAAGGGACACCAGAGGTTGCTGCTTAACTCCTTGGTGCCGGCCGCAAATATGCAGCCTCTCGGCGGGTGGGCCTTGGCGTTGAGCACCCACAAAATTGCGTGAATTAGTGTAAATACAGCTGTGCTAAGAGCATGCGCCCTGCGTGCTCCCGACACAGTTACCGTGACAGCCAATCACAGTGGTCACATGATCATAAACCCCACCCGCCTCCCCGGCGCCAAGAGATTAAGGATTTTGACTGCTCGCATAGGTTCTCATATTGACTGGCTGTACCCTCTTTCTTCAGGATCATTTTGTGGCTGTAGAAGTAGGAAGAGATAGCCCAGGCCACTGCATACCTTGCCCGGCCTGAGTGGTTAGCAGGTAAAAGCAGCTTCAGCTCGGTTCATCCAAGCCACGCCCCCAACATGTTTCACCCCGCCTTCCATTAATTTAGCCTCAGGGGCGGGGAGAAGCATGTTAGGGGCGTGGCTTGGATGATGCGAGCTTAGGCTGCTATTACCTGCTAACCACATGAGCCAGGCAAGGTGTGCGGCGGCCCTGCTATCTCTTCCTACTTATATCTTCCTACTTCTACAGTGTGCTTTGGGTTTGGATAAACCTTTCCCCAGTCTGCACACTCACTAGTCAGCAACATTCAATTCATCGAACCTTGTTAGCCTGAGCAGGGGCTACTAAACATTTATAATTTCGTGGCTTCTTTAATAGGGCCCAATAAAGCTGGAACAAGATTTGCCCAAGTTGCTATACTTCTTCAGGCAAACTCCCACTCCAATCCCCCGATCCTTCTTCCGGAAGCTAGACAGTATAGTGACCAATTTTATCTGGGCAGGGGGACCCCCCCCCGGATAGCAAGGCGCACCCTCTATCTTTCCTTGTCCAGCGGGTGGCCTAGCCCTTCCAAATTTACTTATATACTACTGGGCGGCGGTCCTGGTGACGATTAGGTGGTGGTTCTCCCAGCCCTGTCACTCTAGAGGCTGCGATTCTAGGTTCATACGCCGCTCTCTCTAACCTGGTCTTTAGAGGCTGTAAGGCTCACCCCTCCGTGATGGGACATATGAAGACCACCATAAGGGTGTGGCAGTGCTCTAGGGCACTTAGGGGAGAGCCTGTAGCTATCTCCCCCCACACTCTGCTGTGGGGTAACCCCATGCTTCCCCAACTGAGCACCGTACCTGACCCAGCGGTTTGGGCCAGGCGGGGTGTTCTTGCCCTGAAACATGTAATGCCAAAAGGCAAGATTCTGACATTCCAAGAGCTGAAGCAGTCCTTTAACCTCCCATCTTCCTTTCACTTTAGATACTGCCTGCTCCGGCATGCCCTCACTGCGCAATTTCCAACTCCAATCATTCTCGAGTCAGATTCGATTGAGCGGCTTCTCATCTCGGGAGTGATGGGAAAACCCCTTTCATCCCTATACCTGTACCTCACGGTCTCCCATGACACAGACACCACGACTATCCTGAGTAAATGGCAGAGGGACATTCCTAATCTTGATAGGGACACATGGAAGGAACTGGTCACTGCATACGTCCCCTCTATGATTGCTTCCAGAGACCGATTTATACAGTTAAAATTTTTACACAGGGCATACTACACACCGCAGAGACTTGCAAATATCTACCCTTCTCATAACCCACTGTGTACAAGGTGCTACCTAGAACGGGGCTCCTTCTTTCACATGGTCTGGACTAGCCAAAAAATGTGCCCATACTGGCGGGAGGTGGCGGATGTATTGACAGAGATCACTGGGACTCCAATAGAGCCAGACCCCCTCCTGTTCCTACTCAGCTACCTGGAAGATATAGAGGGAGATAGATACACCAAGCTTTGTGTGACTTTCACCCTCTTTTACGCGAGGAGAGAAATCCTCCTGATATGGAGGGGGACGGAGCTCCCTACGAGAATATCATGGCAAAACACTATAAATAAGGTCCTCCCTCTTTATAAAATTACCTATGAAAGTAGAAACTGCCCGGCAAAATATGACAAGATTTGGGCAAATTGGGTTGAGGCTTGTGGATGACCTCGACGGATCATATGATACTAGCAGACTGGGATATGTACTATGTGACCCTTAGCTTCCTCCTCCCTCCCCCTTCTTCTTGTCCTCCCCCTCTTCCCCCTCCTCCCTTGCCCCCCTCCCCCCCTCCTTCTCTTTCCTTTCCTTTCCCACCATGGGATAACCACCAACCTGCAGTGTAATAATCTGGTTTGTTTATTTTACTACTAGATCCTCCACTGATAACTCTTCCCTAGTTGAAAACCGACTATACCTTGCTTAGTTTTGTATCCATGATAATGATGTGACAAGTGACAATGTGCAAAATGTAACCGACGCTCTGTCAATGCTATGTTTGTACCTTTATTTTCTAAATAAAACCTTATCTGTTAAAAAAAAAAAAAAGCTGGAACAAGGATTTTCAGGGAAACTGTCCTACAAAATTTGGTGCTGTGAGTATCCTGCAACTTAAACCCTCCTCCCTGCAATTGTTCAAGATATGCATAAAAAGACAAAAAGACTGAACTTGAATTTGTTGGTGTGCTTCTGGGACTGAACACTTGGCAGGCAAACACCGAACAGGTATATTTCTATCAGCCACTCCAGGAGTCATAAAGTTATAGCAACCTTTTTAACCTGTAGTAAATAAAACTAAGTGCTCTTGATTTTAAAACTATTCTTTGAAAAAGCCAGTAATTCTTTGATAAAAGAACAGGGGTGAAAATAACCACTGCTGCTCAAGGTTAAAAGGATCATTATTGGGGGAAAAGAACAAGCAGTACCATTCGGCCTCCTTCAAATCATAGATCGACTAGTTCAAAATGATGAAGTAAGAAAACAATAACTTTCTGATATTTTACTATACAAGGGTGAATTTCTAACTATGGTGTAAAACAAAAGTCATTCTTCCCTAGGGATATTTCGTTTACCCACCGTTAACACATCTGCAATTCACTTTTTAAATATTTATAAGCGCATCAAGATAATGTCAAGACTGCAGCCTCAAAATCGTTCTAAGCTGCTGAAGACTTTTATTAGATTTAATGTTTAAACGGGAAAGAACAGAAGTTTTGGGTTTTTCACTTGAAGGCTCAGGTCTCTGTAATCGGATCATTGTAATTCACTGATGGCAGCTCTCTGTGACTTTACTGTCTAGGCTTTGAGCTACATCAAAATGCAACAGTCTGATCTCCCATTATTTAACTTCACATACATTCAGAGCTGCCATGGCTACTAGAGAGAACAATATCCGGATGTCTGAAGTCAGATATTAAAGCAGAACTCCATCCTTTTGCCAAAATATAGGAAGACAGGTAGGTGAAAATATAAAAGGAATTAAAGTCGTTTTAAAGTAAAATTGTTTCTTACCCTAATGCAGGGGGCTCCAAACTTTCCAACCAAAGGGCCAGTTTACTGTCCTTCAGATTTTAGGGGGGTTCGGACTGTGGCCATTGGGAGTTGAAATTGTCTCTGTGTCAGTGGGAGTAAACAGCGCATCTTTGGCATTAGGGGAAGGGATAGCTGGTGTCAGTGAAAATAATAGTACCCCTTCGGTTGTGTCAGAGGAAGGAATAGTGCCACATCTCTTATGTCAGAGTGCCCCATCATTGGTGTCGGTGGGAGGAATAGTGCCACATCGTTGGTGTCAGTAACAGCAATTATGCCCCAATGTTGGTGTCAGTGAGAGGAATGGCGTCTTGCATCAGTGGGAGGAAAAGTGTCCCAAGGGCTACTTAAAGGCAAGCAAAGGGACACATCTGGCCACCGGGCCGCAGTTTGGAGACGATTGCCCTAATGCATTGCCTAAATAATGGCCTTGTTATAGATGTAGGCCATTTACGTTTCCATCCGGGGCCTGGCTGAAACACTCCAAGAGAAGGCATCATCCCATCCAGATTTGTTGCTGGGATGTTTCTAAGACACTTCTAGTCGATACAAAATGTGATGGTGGGGGGAAGTGGTAACAGCTAAGAGTGTCTTAGCAATGTCGTACTAACAAGGCAGGATGACATGTTGTAATCTCTGGGAGCTTTTCAGCCAGGCTTTAGGAGGTACCTAAATGGCCTACATACAGTATATAGCAAGGGCATTATACAACTTTAGTTAAAGCTGCACAGTTTGTTTTTACAGGTGCTCCTTACCTGTATAAGCAGAATTTTGGTAAAGGTGAACTAATCCTTTAAGAATATCTGTTGAAGCTGCGCACCACCTAGAAAGTCAGTCTACCCAAAGTAATCTTTTATTTATTTATTTATTTTTGAGCTATTTTTGATCAAAAAAAGTATGTGTGAACACAGACAAAGCCACCAATAAGATTTAGTCCCTCTTTTCCAAATATGATATTTTAGTGTGTGTTTGAAGGACGTTTATATCTGTGAGACAGTCTGAACAATTGAAAGAGAAGTAAAGGATTTTTTTTGCCCTAATCATACTTACCTAGGTGAATGTAGCATCGGTCCGATGCTGCATCTGTCCCCCGGCACCTCTACACTGGGAACCAGTCGATCGAACACCGCCGATCGCTTGGTTTTCAGAGCTCCCCGAGCAGAGAGCTGTAGACTGTCAGTCACAGCTCTCTGTTCTTCTCTCTCCTCGCTCATTGGAGCACTAAGCTGTGGAGGGGCGGAGCAACTGTCTCAGGCTCTCATTGGCTGAGAGGCTGAGATGTGTGTCAGTCCAGGCACCTGGCAGATCCAGACTTTATGGTTGGGATGACGCTCTGCCTGGACTGAAATCGGTGACGTCAGCAGAGAGCAGACTTCAGCCCACTATCTGCTGAGAACAGGTCACAGGAGTGCAAAACGAATTGCACTCCTGTGACCCATAGGAGCACGAGCTTTGGCTGGACTTCTCCTTTAAATTATATCTTAAGGCCAACCTCCAGGCCCACCCTACTGCTTAGTGTTTGTGCCAAAAACATCCCAATCCCATCCCAATCCCACTGGGTAATGGCAACTTCTTGTCTTGGGGCCATTATACGCAGGTCAGTATCCTTTCAGGGACCGGTCCCCTCACTGCCACTTGTATGTTTTTGGCGCTTAGTGATTTGGGAGGGACCTGCCGCTGGAAGCTATGCTACAGCCTATAGGAAGTGTCCACATCTTATAAACAGTGATGTGGACACCTGAAGGAAAGACCTGGTGGATGTACACAGAAGAGCTAAAAGACTTAATTCGGTCAGATCATGTGACTGCAGCTTAAGGTAGGTGAAATGGGCATTTGGATAGTTTTTTTTTTTTTTTTTACAATTACAAAGTCTGATTAGGTAGGGAGGAATGGAACAGGGATTAATGTAATCTTGGAGAGCACTGTTGAGGCGGCACTGATGGGCCCTGATTAAGCAGCACTAATGGGTGGTACTGATGGGCACTGATGGGCGGCACTGATGGGTGGCACTAACTGACACTGATAGACAATACTGATGGGCACAGATAGGCGGCAATGATAGGCTTAATTGATAGGCACTGACAGGCAGCACTGATTGGAACTGACAGGCAGCACTGGTGGACACTGATTGGCCGCACTGGTGGGCATTGTTGGGGCTGCGCTGATTATCAGTGTAGATGTCCCCTGTGTGGTTTTGCAGATAACTGGTAAATCCTATTTATACTGTGATCAGCTGTGATTGAACACCACTGATCGTTTGGTAAAAGCTGCTGTGATTGGCTCTTTACCGCGATCTGTGATTAGCTGTGTCTCAAGGGCGATCACGAGAGGACGGGATGATCAGCTGTGATTGGACACAGCTGATCATGTGGTAAAGAGCTGCTGTGATTGGCTTTTTGCCACGATCTGTGATTAGCTGTGTCTCAAGGGCGATCACGGAAGGACGTACTATAATGCCCTCCCGGCAATGTGTGACCACACTGTAGCCATCATTCATGAAGGTCGTGAAGAGGTTAAAGTGTATCTAAACCTATTTGTACATGGGTTTAAATATGGTGTGTTTTCTCTTGTGGAACAACGCTAGAACTGTGATTGACAGAGCAGTAATTCCTCCTTGTCATCTGACCTACATGATGCTTTTAAACACGCACTCTGTAAAATAGAAAGTACTGCGCTGTCCATCACAGTTCTAGTGCCACCCCATAACACCCTTCAAGTAGGGTGCTGGGAAGATTACCAAGAATTTAGTGTTCATTTAAATGAAGGTTAAAGTGGGGTGCCCCTAAAAAAAAAATACTGCAGCTGCTGGCTTTTAATAATCGGACACTTACCTGTCCCAGGGTCCAGCGATGCAGGGAGCCCCCCCTTGTTCCCCGCTCCACTCGCGGCACCGGCATTCTTACTGTGGGCACCCGGCTGTGGCTTCACAGCCAGGCACCCACTGCGCATGCGCGAGCGGCGCCGCTCGCCGTGATACGCCGCGCAGTCATCTGGGACACGTGATAAGTCCCAGATGACTGTGCGGCGCCGAGGAGAAGTGATGTCAGTGCCCGGGCACTGAAGGAGGCCGACTACGAGGGACCCCCTAGCAACAGGCATTTAGAGGTGAGTAAATTTTTTTTTTTTTCCAATTATTTTTTTTTTTATGATATATAAGCTATTTTTTTTTTTGGTGGAAACACCACTTTAATAAAACGAAATGATCAAATACATATATGTGCTGTTTCATTTTTATTTTTTTTAACAAATAGTTACATGAATGCTGCAGGAGTGCTCTGCTGTCAGTCATGATGCTGAAACCGCCCCACATGACCTGCAGGAGTGTCACATGACATCAGATCGCAGAACTTGTAAGCTGCATTATATTAAAGTTTTGTTCTTTGGTTTAGATAAAGGTTAATATTAAAGTGTTTGTCACCCCAACCTTTCATATTCCTGATATGTGCCTGCTGTGTGCCTGCTGTACCATGTACTTGTATACGAAAGTATCCTTTTCCTTTATGTGAAATCCCTGGTGTTCCTTCCAGTCCCTCTGCTTTCCTATTATAAACTGACCACACTAAGGACTTATGTACACTACAGCTCCTAAATGTGAGTTTAGGAGTTTTTGACGTTTTTTTGCCAAAGCTCCTAAACTCAACTCCATAAAAGCCAAGTGCCCATGTACACATAGGCTTTTACAAGAGTTTAGAAGCTGCTGCGGTTAGGGTAGGTCCAACCTCCCTCAAGCTCCTTCTCGGAAGAATCTCGTTCAGGATAGGAACTTTTTGACCGCTGGCCACAAAACGCAACAAATTGCGGTAAAATCGATGCAATCAGCCTAGTCTGTGTGTACATGAGCCCTAAGCAGGAGAGCACACCGTGGTCAGTTCTCTCACTGTGGTAGGAACTCAGCCTGCTCTCCTCTAATGATCAGACTTGTCCTGACCCCCCCCCCCCCCCCCCCCCCCTGCACAGCCATTCTCTGGAAAGTTCAGTGTGCTGTTGCTTCTCCTCCCCCCAGCTCTTAGGCTACCTTCAGCGTCTTTTAGCATTTTTCCAGCGTTTTTGTGCACATTTATATGCACAATTTTGGGCTTCTGGTGTTTTTTTACTAGCCAATAGAGAAAACTCATCTGTTGTTGCTAGGTATTTCAGCTTTCTTTGCTTTTCCATTGGCTTTTATTCCTTTTTTTATTATTCATTTTTTTTTTTTTTTTTTATTCTGTTAGGCTGCTTTCACACTGGGGCGGTTTGCAGGCACTATTGAGCTAAAAATAGCGCCTGCAAACCGACTTGAAATAGCTGCTGCTGTGTCTCCAGTGTGAAAGCCCTGAGGGCTTTCACACTGAAGCAGTGCGCTAGCAGGACGGTAAAAAAAGTCCTGCTAGCAGCATCTTTGGAGCGGTGAAGGAGCGGTGTATTCACCGCTCCTATACCGCTCCTACCCATTGAAATCAATGGGACACCGCAGGGATAACGCGGTAATACCGCCGGCCAAGCGCCGCTGCAGTGGCGCTTTGCCGGGGGTTTTAACCCTTTTTCGGCATACCGCAGGTAAAATGACGGTAAAGCAGCGCTAAATATAGCGCTGCTTTAACGCCGCCGCCCACACCGCTCCGGTGTGAAACCAGCCTTAGGGTAAGGGGTTAGAGTTATGGTTAGGTTAGAGTTAGGATTAGGAGTTGGGGTTAGGGTTATTTATTATTATTTTAGTAGTTACTACTACTACTACTACTACTACTACTATTACTAATAATAATAATAATAATAATAATAAATGAATAAAAACATGTAAAATAAATACACAAATAAATAACAATATTCATAAATAAATAATAAATACATTCACCAATCTTGTCTCCAAATATCACCCAAATCGTCCTCTCTGCTCTTCTCAAGACCTCCTACTCTCAAGCTCTCTCATCTCCTCCTCTCATGCTCGTCTCCAGGATTTCTCCAGAGCCTCTCCCATCCTCTGGAACTCGCTACCTCCACCTGTCCGGCTATCCCCTACTCTTGCTACCTTCAGGCGATCCCTGAAAACTCATCTTATCAGGAAAGCCCATCACGTCTCCACCTAATCTTTTACCACTTCCATCAGCTCATTCCCCACAGTTACAACCTTTTGTACCACCTGCCCCACCCTATTAGATTGTAAGCTCTTCTGAGCAGGGACCTATTAATCCTCTTGTATTTTATTGTATTATAACTGTATTGTCTCCCTTTTATATTGTAAAGCGCTGCGTAAACTGTTGGCGCAATATAAATCCTGTATAATAATAATAAATAATAATACATTCAATAAATGAGTACTAGGTAATAATAAATAAATAATTAACCCCAAACCTTAACCCCTGCCCCTTAAAAAATAAATAAAAATACTAATAATAATAAATAACTAAACTCCCTACCCCTAAATAAATAAATACATTATTATTAATATTATTAATATTTTTTTGGGGGTTTGGGTGCTTATTTATGATTATTTTTTATTATTATTATTATTATTATTTTTATTATAATAATTGATGTGATATTTTTTAGGTTTAGGGGTTATTTATTATTTATTTATGTATTATTACACATTATTAATTAATTTTATTTATGATGATTTTTAGCTATTTGTGTATTTATTTTACAATTATTTATTGCTATATTATTGCTATTTATCCACTTTCAGACTGGACCATTTTGCTGGCTTAAGACCAGAGCACTTTTTGCGATTCGGCACTGCGTCGCTTTAACTGACAATTGTGCGGTCGTGCAACGTGGCTCCCAAACAAAATTGAGGTCCTTTTTTTCCCACAAATAGAGCTTTCTTTTGGTGGTAGTACCACCAAATGAAAGCTCTATTTGCGGGAAAAAAAAGGACGTCACATAATAATGTGTAATAATACATAAATAAATAATAAATAACCCCTGAACTTAAAAAATATTACATCAATTATTATCAATAATAAAAAATAATCATAAATAAACACCCAAACCCCCCAAAAAATATTAATAATATTAATAATAATGTATTTATTTATTTAGGGGTAGGGAGTTTAGTTATTTATTATTATTATTATTATTTATTTTTTAAGGGGCAGGGGTTAAGGTTTGGGGTTAATTATTTATTTATTATTACCTAGGACTCATTTATTTTATTGAATGTATTATTATTTATTATTATTATACAGGATTTATATTGCGCCAACAGTTTACGCAGCGCTTTACAATCACCCCTGCAGTTTTTATTTTTTGCGCTATAAACAAAAAAAGAGCGACAATTTTGAAAAAAACGCATTATTTTTTACTTTTTGCTATAATAAATATTGCGATTATTGATTGGTTTGCGCAAAAGTTATAGCGTTTACAAAATAGGGAATAGTTTTTTATGGCATTTTTTTTACTAGTAATGGCGGCGATCAGCGATTTTTATTGTGACTGCGACATTATGGCGGACACATCGGACATTTTTGACACATTTTTGGGACCATTGTCATTTATACATCAATCGGTGCTATACAAATGCACTGATTCCTGTGTAAACGACACTGGCAGTGAAGGGGTTAAACAGGAGGTGGCAGTGTAGGGGTTAAGTGTGTCCTAGGGGCGTGTTGCTAACTGTGGGGGGCGTGACTCTGTTTTACAAATCACTGATCTCTGCTCCAATCACAGGGAGCAGAGATCAGTGTCACTTGTTGCTAGGCATAACGGGGGAGATGCTGTTTACATCGGCATCTCCCCGTTCTTCCTCCCCGTGAGACGATCACGGGTATCCCCACGGCGATCGAGTCCACAGGACCCGTGATCG
Source organism: Lithobates sylvaticus (assembly GCA_028564925.1). Classification (NCBI taxonomy): domain Eukaryota; kingdom Metazoa; phylum Chordata; class Amphibia; order Anura; family Ranidae; genus Lithobates; species Lithobates sylvaticus. The sequence goes on along the minus strand of CM053027.1, from coordinate 541,274,068 downwards.
GACTCACGGAGGTCCCGCCCGTGCACGCATTCGCCGGCGCGCACGCGATGGCACGCACACAATGGCACGGCGGAAAAATTCAAAGGGACGTACCTGTAAGCCCTTATGCCTGTCCGTGCCATTCTGCCGACATACATCGTCGCGCGCAGGTCGGAAAGCGGTTAATGTTTTCCAGAAAATCGTGCAAAAACGCATGACAAAACGTGCAGATGTGCACAAAGATGCAATGTGAACCATCTCCATAGAGAAGAATTGATTTTTTTCTCCTCCAGCGTTTTGGAGCTTCAAGCTACAAAATGCTGAGGTGTAAGCAGGACCTTAGGCAACTGAGAACAGAGGGAACAGAGGGGATGTGATCACTTTCAAAAAGGGGAAAAAAGGTATTTATAATGTTTTTTTCATATCTATACACAAAGGTTTTTATTTCCATTTTACATTGAATGGGTTGTTTTACAAGGTGATCATTTACAATCGCTTTAATTTTGATTCATGAACCAGCGGTGTAACTAGAACCTTCAGGGCCCCGGTGCAAGAAACCATGAAGGGCCCCCCCGAACCCCAGCCGAGGCCCTTCCCTCCGAGTCCGGTGGTAGAACTCCAGGGCTCGGTCACAGGTACGACTTTTGTGAGCCCTGTATTTCCACCACTGATCTAAGCATTTAAAAAAAAAAAATTTACAATTTTTTCGGAGTCCCGTTGGGGGACTTTGGTGAGATAACAGAGGTCAAAACAGACCTATGACGTTACACCTTTGGGACAAAGAGGAAGAAGGGAAAGGGAAATTGGGACCCTGTCCTGTGGGGAGAAGTGGGCCCTGTCCCCAAGAGAGATTGTGTCCTTGTCCTTAGGGGAGATGGGGTCCCTGTCCCCACGTAAGTAGGAGTCCCTGTCCCTAAGGGAAATGGGGTCCCTGTCCTCTGGGGAGAAGTGGGCCCTGTCCCCAGGGGAGAGATGGGGTCCCTGACCTTAGGGAGATGGGGTCCTTGTCCTCAGGTGAGAAGGAGTCCCTGTCCCCATGTGAGAAGGAGTTCCTGCCCCTAAGGGAAATGGGGTCCCTGTCCTCTGGGGAGAAGTAAGCCCTGTTCCCAGGGGAGATGGGGTCCCCATTGGAGATGGGGTCCGTGTCCCCAGGTGAGAAGGGGTCTCTGTCCTCAGGTGAGAAGGGGTCTCTATCCTCAGGTGAGAAGGGGTCCCTGTCCCCATGGAAAATGGGGTCCCTGTCCTCAAGGGAAATGAGGTCCCTGTCCTCTGGGGAGAAGTTGGCTCTGTCCCCAGGGGAGACGGGGTCCTTGTGCCCAAGGGAAATGGGGTCCCTGTCCTTTATGGAGAACTGGGCCCTGTCCCCAGGGGAGATGGGGTCCCTGACCTTAGGGGGCATATCTCCCAGAAAGACCTGTCAACATCTGTGTATGATGGGGAGGAGAGGGGGTGCTGGCAGACAAGCCTGCGGTGTCCTTTGGGGGGCCGGTTCTCATAGGGCTGCACTGCATCTGTGTGCTTAAAGTTTGTTTGCCCGGGAGAAGCATGCAGTGCAGTGTGAGCCGGACTCAGGGGGGCAGGACTCTGGCTGGGGAGGACAGACACGGGACTGAGCAGCACTGCATGGAGCAGGAGAGGGGGACCCGGGGGAGCGGCAGAGGACAAAGGTTGTGTGGGGAATGCACAACTAAAGAGCAGCCAGTGCGGTAGTCGAGCATGGAGCTCTGCCCCCCACCTCCAGCCACCCGTGCGCCGGTGTCTAACTGCCTATGCTGCCACCGGCCATATGTAGAGGGGGCGGCATGGGCCCCTTGCAGCACAGGGCTCTGTTGCGCTCGTGACTGCTGCACCCCCTATAGTTATGCCCCTATCATGAACCTTTTACATATCTGCAGTTCCTGGCAGCAAGCAAATATAAAAATTTTGCTAGAGGCACAATGGCTAATTGTATAGCCTGCAAATACACTAAGATATGTAATAGTGTATAATTTACAGATCTGAGTCATTGTAAAAAGATAGTTTGACGATGGATTTATTGTGAAATCTCCCATTATGGCCAATTAGATGACCTTTTTTTTTTTTGGTTATATTTAGGGTTCATACTGCCTTAGGCATGTATAAAAGATGCCTCCTTTCACAGATCTTCCTCCCTTTATCTCAAGTTGCATAATTATTATAGAAAAAGAAAAAAAGATTTGACTTTTGGCCATGCAATACAGTAAGTTCTTATGGTAAATACTTCACGGTGTAGAAACATGAAATCTGGAATTGAATCCCTTGTGCTAAGCAACACACTTGCTTCTTTCATTATTTTTTATAAATTGGCTCCATAGTATTTAGTTTTCAGCAATTGAACTATGATGTCACACTATGGCTGGGTACAATGGTCCATTTCTACAAGGTGTAACCTTTATGGATGAATTAAAATATCCAGACACAAGTCATTTCAGGGGATGATATAAATCCTTTTTTCCAATAATGTTCTTCTAGTTCAAGGACATATAATGGCAGACAGGAATAAATTATAGAATATTTGGTGCACATTTTATACCTGGGATAATTGCATGCAGTGCTTAAGCAGCATACAAAGTAATTGCATGTTCAATTTAGCTGCTTTTAACACTTTTTTTTCTTTTCATAGAAATTCCAATTTTTTTTTTTATAGAGGGCAAGGTTAGGGTGTATTTAAACCTGTTTGCAGACGTTAGGAAGAGGACATGTAAAAAAAAACTATCATAAAAAATGTTCATATTTATATTCCATATCAGTTAAGAATTATAATTAAGTAAAATAGTAAAATGCCTTGTAAAAAGTGAATTTTTTGGTATTGAAATATTGGTGTTACATGCAGTCATGTGGTGGGCAGCAGGGGAAATGTGTTAGCAGTTTGTAACTGCGTAGCTGAGCTGCAGAAATATTTATATTTTGTTATATTTTTATTATTTTACAAGCTGCAATATCGCATAACCGGCAGTAATTTATATACACTTATATATATATATATATATATATATATATATATATATATATATGGATAATGTGCTTAGTGTGCTATGTAAAAATAAATAAATAAATGACAAAACAGCAGCACTCACAAATACGTACACACCATATAAGCAAAATATATAAAAAAAAACGTGTTGCGCTGTCACATATGTGATAGGATGTTTCCTCAATGTATCGAAGGCAGAAAAAAATAAAAAAGTCCACCAAAATGAAATCAAAAATATAAATGGAATATTATAGTGAAATAGAATAAATGTCCAAAATCCAGCAAAAGTCCTTAAAGAAGAAGTAAAGCCTCCTTTAAAAAAAAACAAAAAACGGAACCTGCAAGGCAAAGGCATAATGAGCTAGTATGCATAGCATACTAGGTCATTATGAATAACTTACCTGAGAACGAAGCCCCCGAAGCGACCCTCGTCCACGTCCTCCACCGCCGCCATCAATCCCGAAGTGACTTCCAGGTCTCGCCGCTCCATCGCTGTCATTCGCTGGAGCGGCGATGACGTCACTCCCGTGCATGCGCACAAAAGCGGCATATCGGCGTGATCTCGGCATGCTCAGTGCGCCTGCGCGCCGCTGTCTATGGCGCATGCGCCATAGACAGCGATGCCTCTTTTTTTCTAAATATCTCCTAAACCATGTAGGTTTAGGAGATATTTATTGGACCTACAGGTAAGCCTTAATCTAGGCTTACCTGTAGGTCAAAGTGGTTTGTAAGTGTTTACAACCACTTTAAAGCGGTATTCCACCCTAAAATGGAACTTCCGCTCATGGGTCCCAGCAGACAGCGCGGACGATTCTCGTTGCGCTGCGCGACTCGCGCATGCGCAGTAGGGAACCGGGAAGTGAAGCCGCACCGCTTCACTTCCTGATTCCCTCACGAGAATGGTGCCGGCAGCAGCAGAGAGCCGAGCGATTGATCGGCCTCTGCTGCCGACATCGCTGGAACCTGTGTCCATTTATTAAAAGTCAACAGCTGCAGTATTTGTAGCTGCTTGCTTTTAAAAAAAAAAAATTCAGGTACAGTCCCTCTTTAACCGCTTCCCGACCGCCCACTGCATATATACGTCAGCAGAATGGCACGGGCAGGCAAAACCACGACCCGGTCGGGAGCTCCGTGACCCCGGCCGCGGGACCAGCAGCTGGTGTCCCGCGATCGGGTTACGGAGCTGAAGAACGGGGAGAGGTTTGTGTAAACAAACCTCTCCCCGCGCTTCCTACTCTGCCTGTCATCGGGAAAGCCGATCAATGACGTCAGACGTCAGCCCCCTAATGTAAAAAAACACACACACGTCAGAGCCCATAACCCCTCCCCTCCCCCTAGTGGTTAACTCTTTCATTACAACTGTCATTTATACAGGAATCAATGCATTTAAATAGCATTGATTACTGTATAAATGACAATGGTCCCAAAAATGTGTCAAAAATGTCCGATGTGTCCGCCATAATGTCGCAGTCACAATAAAAATCGCTGATCGCCGCCATTACTAGTAAAAAAAAAAATATTAATAAAAATGCTATAAAACTATTCCCTATTTTGTAAACGCTATAACTTTTGCGCAAACCAATCAATAATCGCTAATTGCGATTTTTTTTACCAAAAATATGTAGAAGAATACGTATCGGCCTAAACTGAGGAAAAAAAAAATTTTTATATATTTTTTGGGGATATTTATTATAGCAAAAAGCAAAAAATATTGCATTTTTTTCAAAATTGTCGCTCTATTTTTGTTTATAGCGCAAAAAATAAAAACCACAGGGGCGATCAAATACCACCAAAAGAAAGCTCTATTTGTGGGAAAAAAAGGACGCCAATTTTGTTTTGGAGCCACGTCGCACGACCGCCCAATTGTCAGTTAAATCGACGCAGTGCCGAATCGCAAAAAGGGGCCTGGTCCTTTGGCTGCCAATTGGTCCGGGGCTGAAGTGGTTAAGTGAAGAAAAATAAGTGTTCTTCCAATTATCAACAGGTGCAACACCCAGTGCTCCCCAAAGGATAGACAGGGCAAATATATCCTCTTACCAGATATTTAGACCTTTCAAGGCCTGTATAGGCATCAGTGAGTATTCACCCCTCACTTTGCAATCAACACACAGCCTCATGGGACTTGCAGTTTTGCAACAGCTGGAGGGCCACCAATTTGAGACCCCTGTCCCACAGGTATGAAAATAACATTTTTACAAATTTTACAAAAACAACTTTTAATTATCATATCCCTTGTAGCATGAAAAAACATTTTACATAAGTGGATCCACCTAGAACCCCCATCATCTCTTTTTTCATAGACAAACTCTCTTGTGTTTTCCGCATGGAATGGGTGGAGGCCTCCCTACATAAGGATTCACGGGTCAAAAAATTATTTAATATCTGGGAATCTTTCATTCATACCTTGCCTACATATACTCAACAATCAATAGTACTAGGTTCTCAATATACCGAACGGTTTCAAACCAGACTATTGAAGTGTTACTAAACCCACAGTAAAATCAGTCTGACTCTGTATATGCAGTAAAGCATGCCTGTTATACTCAATGTAGAACCTAAGAGGTTAAACCTGCACATTGTGTAAATAGTATGTTTGATCTTCTTTGATCCTCCCCTTCTTTTACCATCCACAATCCATTTGCCGATAGAACATAGCCCTTGGAGGCACTTTGCACATGCTCAGTTTGGTGGGTATTGCTAGCGAATTTTTTCTTTTTTTGTTGGAAGGGTGCATGTGATCAGCACAGGCCCAATCAGCACTGTCCAGATACAAAGTCTCCAAAAGCTTGAAAATCTTTTTTAGCAACCCCCATATCTTGTTGCTGGGACATGAAATCCATTGTTTTTATCTCTTGCAATGTTGGAACTGAGTGTCCAGTGATTTTTACATCCTAGCAACAAGGCAAGACATTGGGGTTGCCTTGAGGTTATCCACCTGGAGGATCCAAATGGCCCAGAGGTATGACAAAAAAATCTTATTGAATATTTTACAAAGCTTCACAGTTTTTTAATGTTTTCTGTACTGAGTCCTCTTGACTGCATTGGCTATTTTTTGGAAAAGGTGAGCCTTTACTTTCACAGATCAAATTTCAGCCGATCCAGGTTGAATCAGCCAAAATTCATTCTGTGGGTGGCTTGTTGACACCACTTTGCTTGACTTTTGTCAAAGGAGCTGGATGGAAATTTTTTGGCCAAGCAGCGCCTGCATCCAATCAGGTGCAGGCATTGTTCAGGTGTTCTGACATTCAGCTCATTAAGATTTGTTCATCCAAGCTGTTTAGCGTGGATATGGAAATTATTATTATTATTATACAGGATTTATATAGCGCCAACAGTGCTTAACAAAATTAAAGCAGACATTACAGTTACATTACAATTTTTGGTACGAGGAATCAGAGAGCTCTGCTCGCTAAAGCTTACAATCTAGGAGGGAGGATCAATTGATACAAAAGGTAATAGCTGTGGGGGATGAGCTGATGGAGGAAGTAAAACAGTGTATTAGTTAGAAGTAGGATAAGCTTCTTTAAAGAGAATGGTTTTCAGGGATCGGCAAAAGATGGATAGATTAGGGGACAGTCGGACGGATTGGGGTAGGGAGTTCCAAAGGATGGGAAAAGCTCTACAGAAATCCTGGAGGCGAGTATGGGAGGAGGTGACAAGGGAGCTAGACAGCAGGAGGTCTTGGGAGGACCAAAGAGAGCGGCTTGGTTGGTATTTTGGGACTAGATGCAGGACAGATAGCTGGGGGCAGAGTTGTGGATGGCTTTGTAAATTATTGTTAGTACTTTGATTTTTATTCATTGGGTGAGTGGAAGCCAGTGCAGGGATTGGCAGAGAGGGGTGGAGGACACTGAACGGTTGGTAAGGTGGATGAGACTTACAGCAGCATTCATTATGGACTCAAGGGGGATATTGTATGTAAAGGTAGTCCAATGAGGAGTGAGTTGCAGTAGTCGAGGCGAGAGATGACCAGGGAGTGAATTAGAAGCTTGGTAGTGTCATTGGTTAAAAAGGGGCGTATTCTATAGATGTTGCAGAGGCTAAGGCAGCATGATTTGGACAGGGATTGAATGTGGGCCTAAAAAGGACAGTTCAGAGTCTAGGGTTACCCCTAGCACCCTGGCGTGTGGGGACGGACTGATAGTTGTGCCATTGATCTTGACAGAGAAGTCAGGGGAAGGGGCACGTGGGGGAGGAAATATTATGAGCTTGGTTTTAGGATAGATTCAGTTTGAGGAAGTGGTTTGACATCCAGGCTGATATGTCTGTTAGTAAATCAGTGATGTGTGAGGAGACTGATGGGGTGAGTTGAGGGGTAGAGAGATAGATTTGGGTGTCACCGGCATATAAATGGTAGTGGAAGCCATGGGAGGCCAGTAGTAGAAGTCCAAGGACAGAACCTTGGGGGGCCCCAACGGTAAGAGGTGTTGGAGAGGAAGAAGTAGAGTTGTAAGTGACACTGAAGGTGCAGTGAGATAGGTAAGATTCAAACCAATGGAGAGCACAGCCATGGGTACAGTACCAAGCAAATTGAGTCTTTTGAGGAGGAGGGGGTGATCAAATGTATCAAAGGCAGCGTAGAGGTCCAAGAGTAAAGCCCCATACACACGGTCAGATTTTCCGATGGATTCTGTCCTATCGGACAATGTTGTCGGAAATTCCGACCATGTGTAGGCATCATCGGACAGTTTCCATCGGATTGTCTGACGGACAAAGTTCTATCTCCTGCTCTAAAGATTTTCCGACAACAAAGTCCGATCACACCAATTCCGATCGTGTGTAGCGAATTCCGACGGACAAAGTGCCACGCATGCTCAGATCACATTACAAGACCAAAGCTATTGGCTACTAGCCTCTACGTAGTCCCGTCGTAGGCAACAAACGTCACCACGTTCAGAATGATCGGATTTTCCGACAATTTTGTCCGACCGTGTGTATGCAACACCAGTTTCGGACTAAATCCGTCGGACCAAATCCGATGGATTTGGTGGTCGGATTTTCCGACCGTGTGTATGGGGCTTAAGAGTACGGAATAATGACCGTTGTCAAGTCGTTTGAGTTTTAGGAGAGCAGTTTCTGTGCTTTCTCCTTAGGGCTGAAGAACAGAAATCCTAACATGTATAGTTAGTTGTCTTTATACAGTAAAAGTTTTATGAAAAACACACTCAGTAAACCTATGAGGGTCAGCTGCAGGATATTACAGGAAATTTAGATTAAGACAAATGCAATTCTGATTTGGTACAGCTGCAGAATTTGCCGAAAAGCATTAGTATTTCAGTAATTTGTTTCAATTTTTACCTGTAAGTGTTTTTTAATATGAGTGCACCTTAGTGCCGTAGTATTCCTACAAGACCACATTATACATCAAATCTGAAAAACTATTCAATTCAATTTGACCACTCTAAAAAAGTGGGTGGCCAAGAGCTAGACACGGGTGATTAAATATGTTAATTTGTAATTTTCCTTCATTGTAATGCACAATTCATTAGTCTGTTTTATGCTAAAGGTGAAATCTCACTGGATGAAACAGTAATCTTTTGTAAATAATTTAGTAGTCCATTAGCTGTCTTAAACACATCTGCCTGTACAATTAATCATCTGCTTTCAGTTCTTAAGAAGTGTAATTACAAATTTTAATATCTCAGCCAGTATTTTGCCATTTTCTTTATTTAATTATCTTTAGCAAGCCTAAAGAGAAAAGTTTTTTCTTACACAGACATTAAAGCATCAGTGCCCTTTCAAAGAAAGTGCACTCTTCCTTTTTGATCCCCCACCCCATCCCCACAGGGCTACATAGTTCATTTATTTTATTGTTATGTGCATGGCATAGAACATACATTGGCAAAATGAGAGATAACAGTTCTTGTCTGGTATGGAATAACATTGCAGGTGACTATGCATTAGGTTTCTCCAGGAATGTACAATTTGGAGGTATCTAGATGTGCTAACTAAATGGAGAGATAGAGAAAAGTGAAAAAGGAGGAGGAGAGAGGGGGTAAGGGTGAAAGGGGGGAAAGGGGGGCAACAGGACAGTTGGACTTTTGAGTAGAGTTATGCCATGTACACACAATCTGACTTTTCGGCCGGACTATCCGGCGGACTTAGTCCGGCGGACAATCCGCCAGACTTTCCAGCGGAGGTCCGCTGGACTTTCCAAACACGTGGACTTGCCCACACACGCCCGGACTTTTCAAGACAGAAGAAGACCCCCGGAGCTGTGCAATAAAGTATTTTAAAAACTTGTGTTGTGTTTTTTTATTTACACTTTTTTCCCTTAGGTGAATGGGTAGGGGTACAGTAGGGGGGGGGGGGGGGGCGCTTGTTCGTCCCCACCTCCTTTCCTGACCGGCTGGGCTGCGTGCTCGGATAAGGGTCTGATATGGATTTGGGGGGGAGGCCCATGCCGTTTTTTTGGCGTAGGGATTCCCCTTTAAACCCATACCAGGTGACGGGCTAGCGAGGTGTCAATCTCGCCGATCAAGGCGGCGGCATTGACTTCCTTCGCTAGTCCCGTCTACCTGGAGTCACGTTCTAAATGAACGGACTTTACTCCGTGTGTGGGGCAAGTCTGTTCATTTCAAAAGTCCCGCGGACTAGCACACAGAGGGCCGGATTGTCCGCCGGCTTGAGCCAAAACTTCTTACTAAGTCCGCCGGACTCCCGCCGGAAAGTCTGATCGTGTGTACGGGGCATTAGTGTTTGGAGATGGCTGTTAAAATTCTGTAAGGAGGAATGTAGTGCCCAGACTTCCCAGATTTTTTCATCTAGGTTCATTCTGTCAGTTAATTTGTCCATTAGTTGTTTGAAGACCACGGTCTGAGACAGTCAAGCTCTACTTCTGAGCAGGATTTAGAGTTTCTTTGATTTGACAATAGTTTGTATTTCAGCAGTGAACAAGTGAGTGAGAATCTTAAATGTATATTTATCAGTATCTATTTGTTTGCAATTTAGTAGGGCCTTAAAAGGATCCCTGGGTAGACAGGTGGGTAGTTAGATTTGAATTTGGCTAGTTGACTTGCACCAGGGCTTGAGTACTTTGCAATTTGTCTCTACGTCAGGAGCAATTTTCTTATGTAGAGCCAAGATCTGATTCACACTTTTGTTGAAAGGTAGGAGGTGTAGTTGTGAAATGTTCAAATGGACTTTGGTATATAAGAAATATACTGTAATTCTGGGGGAGTTGAGGCATCTTTGCTCTATTGTTTGAATATGGTGAAGGGTTGTTGTGGTAAAGGACATGAAATGGCTGTTTGAATGTAAGGTTTGGCCTGTAGGTATCTGCATATTTCAGCATCTGGCAGTTCATGTTGGTCTGCAACTGCAATCATCAGGTGTTGGATTGCAGTTGCACTGTGTCTGTGTATTGTGTTGAAATGTCCGCTGCGGTCGCTGCAGACTTTTTTTTCTAGGTCTGCTAATCTGCTGGCTGCTCTGTCCTGACACTCTCCAATGTCCTCCACTCGGCAGCTTGGCTTTTCCATGCTCCTCCTCAGTGATTGGCTGCCTGTGTAGTGTGTAGGTGTGTCTCATGTTGTGTAGATGGATCCGCCCACTCAAGTGCAACATAAGAACCGCAAGGAACCACAGGTAACAGTAGTTAGGAGCAGCCAGGTGAGGCCTAAGCATAACCATTGTTTGATAAGTCTAGGACAGGTAAAGACCAAAGAGAAACAGAGTATTCCTTTTGGATAGAGAGAAGAGAAATATGTGGGGAATGTAAGCCTCCTGAATAATTCACCCTGTACTAAACCTTGGGGGAATTATTGGTGATCTTATTGGGTAAATGGGATCTATACTTAAAGGGCATCCAAAGCAAATTGTGTATGGCCAAGGGGGTCACAGTCTACAGCTTCTAATCCCAGCAATAATAGGACTTTGGTGGTCGTGTGGTATTTTTCTATTTGGGCTTTTGGTGCTGCTTGTAAATGTTGGGTAATGCAAGGGATTCCTAGACTTCCTTTGGATTTGGCTCGGGTCATAGTGTGAGTCGCGGTTTTCGATATTGCCAAATAAATTAGAGATCTTCAGATATGGGAAGGGGCATTTACTGGAAGGACCGACAAATAATAGAGTAGCTTATTGAGGAGGGACATTTTAATAGTAGCTATTTTTCCCAGCCATGATATTCCAGATTCACAGTAAATCTTTAGCCTTAAAGTGTATTTACACGTTTGCAGCCAAATTGAGATAACCCCTACTTTAAATGTGTTACTTGTCTTCATCATAACTTAACATAACATTAAAAAAAAAATTGCAGCTTACCTATTTAAGATGCTCTAATCTGGACCCTCCGGCAAGGAAAAATACTGCATGTTGCTCTTTGTTTATAAGGGAGCAGGGCAGCATTGTTAACCTTGTTTGTTTAGGGCAGGCAGATCTTCATTATGAATTGTAACCAGATTCTAACACTGTCTGTCTTAACAAAGGGTTACAAGTGTAGAGGCTGGGCTTCTTGCATTGTATGCTGAAGTGGCTGTAAACCTTTGACATGAAATATGAACAAAGCATATACTTCTATAGTGTGTACCTGTCTTAGTTAAGAGCACCAAATGTCATTTATGTCTGCAGCCGCATTCCTCTATCTGCATGAGTCACTTCTGACACGTTTTCCTGACACCAATAAAAAGAGGTAATAAAGAAGGGAGCTCCAGCAGACAGCCTGTGATTGACAGCCTAAGCCCTGTTCCTGTGTGCCGTGTAAAGAGGGAGTCTCTCCAATCAGCTCTCCCTGAGCTCTGCAAAGTGTAACCAGCTCCCTGGCCCCTGCTTTCTGAAAGCTCAGACAAGCTGTATAAATTCTGCACTTTGAACAGTTCTAGAGAAGAATGGGATACAGATAAACAGGTACAACGTATGTAGGATTTTTTGTTTCATCTCTGTGTATAACCTGAGGCTAGTCATTTCACTGGCTATATGTAAGGGTTTTACAACCACTTTAAAGTGGTTGTAAACCCTTACAGACCACTTTGACCTACAGGTAAGCCTAGATTAAGGCTTACCTGTAGGTCCAAGAAATATGTAAACCGTGTAGGTTTAGGAGATATTTACAAAAGGACATGCTATGCATACTAGCTCATTATGCCCTTGTCTTGCAGGGTTTATTTTAATATCATTTTTTGTACAGGTTAACTTCCTCTTTAAAGAGTTCAAACTTTGGACAGAATCACTTTAACATTGTTCAAAAAACAGTCAGTCATATCACCTCCTCCTGAGAATCATCTAAAATGTAAGAAATAATTAAAAAACTTTTTTTAGGCATGCTGTGTGAATAGGAACACATAACAAACATGCCGTGGGGTTTTCTCAAATTTGACTGCAAAAGTTGAAATATGCTTTAAAGAGGAAGTAAAGCCTCCTTGAAAAAAAAAAAAAGAAAACGGAACCTGCAAGGCAAAGGCATAATGAGCTAGTATGCATAGCATACTAGCTCATTATGAATAACTTACCTAAGAACGAAGCCCCTGAAGCAACCCTCGTCCACGTCCTCCACCGCCGCCATCAATCCCGGAGTGACTTCCAGGTCTCGCTGCTCCAGCGCTGTCATTCGCTGGAGTCGCGATGACGTCACTCCTGCGCATGCGCGTGAGAGCGGCATATCACCGTGATCTCGGAATGCTCAGTGCGCCTGCGCGCCGCTGTCTACGGCGCATGCGCCGTAGACAGCGGTGCCTGTTTTTTTCTAAATATCTCCTAAACCATATACAGATGTGCATATTAAGGTTGAAAATAATGCGACTTTAGTGAAAAAATAATAAAAATAAAAAATTATTTGAAAAAGTCCAATGTGAAAACTCTTTCCCTTCTAAAAAATAATCAATCGATAATCAGTCAATCGTAGAAGGTAGAACAATGAAATTAAACGAAAGCTCAAATCAAAATCAACTCCATGCATCGAATCAATCCACAAAAAGGTCCTCTATGTTTGAATAGTGACACCACTCTCGTAGCACCCAAGAAAATAGTGGCCTGATATAGGAAAGCCTCCACCACCGAGAAATACTGCCGCTTACCAAATAGCAAGATCTCCTGTTAGGCTCCATTCACACTAGCAAGTTTTTTGGTGCATTTTGCATTTTGCAGAAATGCAGGGAAATTTTTTAACATGGGTTCCTATGGAACATGTTCACATCAATGCATTTTTGTGCCTCTGCGTTTTTGGAAAGGGTCGGGGACTTTTTTTCATGCAAAATGCAGCGTTTTGCATGTAATAGAAGTCAATGGACCCGCATCCAAAACGCAAGTATCGCGTTTTTGCCTCGTTTTTGCCACGATTTGCGTTTTGCATTTTTTTTTTTTTACACTGTATATAGCAAAAAAAAAAAAAATACAAAAATGCAAATGGCGGCAAAATCGTGGTAAAAACGCGTGTCAAAAAACGCGGCAAGCACCGCAAAAAGCACTGCAAACACGCACAAAAGCAAAATGCATAGATGTGAATCGAGCATTAGGGAGATCGCTGAAGCCTATGGCTTGTTTCCCCAGCCACGGGTCTCTAAAGATGATAAGATGGTTTTCTCTGGATACTGGACGGGGATTCTCAGTATAGTCAGGCAGGCCCCATGCAGAGATAAAAGCATAGATACTCCATAGTGTATCACTCGAGAATAATTTATTACAGAGTAAAGAAAATACACTTACAGGAATGTTGTAGTAAAAAAGCGTGTAGATAAAAATAGCCGGCCGGCTCACAGTTGCTGCCCGTTGCTTCCGGGTCTAGCGCGGTATTGTGGTGACGTCAGCACGCCGCTCCTCCCTACGCTGTTTCGTCACAGATGACGTCTTCCAGGGGCGTAGGGAGGAGCGGCATTCTGGGGCCCCCTTATTTTTTTGTTTACAAACTTTTATTGAGAGAATGTACAAGAAAATACAGTAGGAAATGTACATTTGAAAATACAACGATGTGCAAGCAGCATGTCAGAAAAGTCACAGACTGTGATCCTATATAGGCAAATGATAAAGTGCAACAGAAGCGGACACAGTCCGTGGATCATCAGTGACACGTGTAAGAATACAATTATCACTGAAGCTAGTTTTTCCATCATTTCTCAGAATCTAATATTCCTGTTTTTCTTTACTTTTAAACAAGTACAAGGCAAACTATATTATGCCAACATAATGAAACATGGGGGCCCCCTTATTAAAGGGGGCTCCCGGATTCCGATAAGCCCCCTGCCCGCAGACCCCGACAACCAACGGAAGAGGCCCTTGTCCTCATCAACATGGGGACAAGGTGCTGTGGGGTGGGGGGGCCGCAGGGCCCCCCTTTCCCCAGGGCACCCCCCATGTTGAGGGCACGCGGCCTGGTACGGCTCAGGAGGGGGGGCGCTTGCTCGTCCCCACCCCTTTCCTGGCCGGCCGGGCTGCGTGCTCGGATAAGGGTCTGAGATGGATTTGGGGGGACCCCCACGCCGTTTTTTTGGCGTAGGGATTCCCCTTTAAATCCATGCCAGGTGACGGGGCTAGCGTGTCGGCATTCACTGCCTTCGCTAGTCCCGTCTACCTGCAGTTACGTTCTAAATGAATGTAATTCCGATCGTGTGTCGGCAAGTCCGTTCATTTCCAAAAGTCCCGCAGACTTTTTCCCGCGGATTGTCCGCCGGAAAAGTCCGGGCATGTGTGGGCAAGTCTACACGCTCGGAAAGTCCAGTGTAGCTCCGCTGGAAAGTCCGGCGATTTGTCCGCTGGACTAGGTCCGGCGGACAGTCCCGCCGGAAAGTCCGATCGCGTGTACGCCGCATTAGTATCAGCCCCAGCTAGAGTAGTTGAAGAAAAAAAATAAGTAGGGATTACACACAGAGATCTAAACAACTCTGGTTAAACTGTATTCTCTTGTCACATGACTTTGTGCCATGCTGCTTGGCTTTCCTGCTGTTTTACAACCTAAAAGCATCAGCTGCATGTCGGAGGGACAAACTGTTGACAGAGATTTAAAGGGACCGGGTGAGACAACATCTTCTAATGCCGCGTACACACGAGTGGAATTTCCATCTGAAAAATCTCGGATGGTTTTCCCGACGGAATTCCGCTCAAGCTTGTCTTGCATACACACGGTCACGCAAAAGTTCTCTGAACTTTCGAACCGTCAAGAACGTGGTGACGTACAACACTACGACGAGCCAAGAAAATTAAGTTCAATGCTTCCGAGCATGCGTCGAATTGTTTCCGAGCATGCATGATTTTTGTGCATCCGAATTGCATACAGACGATCGCATTTTCAGATCGGAACTTTTCCCCGACCGAAAAATAGAGAACATGCTCTCAATCTTTTGCTGACGGGAATTCCGCCAGAAAAGACAGATGGAGCATACACACGGTCGCATTTTACGACAAAAAGCTCTCATCTGAGTTTTACTGGCGGCATTTCCGATCGTGTGTATGCGGCATTAGAGTTTTCTGGTTTATGTAATGAATATTAAACAGAGAAGCAAAGCAATGGTGATCCCAAAGTATCTGTAGGTGCAATAAGGCAGTTCTGTAAGAAGGCAGTTCGGGTAGGCAGACTTATGTGCAGCAGTATGCTTGAGGATTGCTTTCTTAACCAGGTAACTGCAAGCTGGGACAGTTGGCTTCCTAAATAGGGTGCTATGCTGGAGTGCAGGTGCCGATGAAGGTAGTTTCCAGCAGTTAAGAAACCAACCATAAGCTGGCCCTCTTCCACAGGAACCTTTCCCTATGCTAAATCTAACTTTTCCCCATCAATGGGACTCTGTTCCTACCTGAACACCTGAACACCCCAAACTTCAGCGCATTCCAAAAATAACCCAGCTAGGGCTATATATATATATATATATATATATATATATATATATATATCTGAGTTCTCTGAGTTCAGCAGAACAATAGGTAGTATGCTGCTTTCTGAATCTCATTAAGATGGCACAACTCAGAGAACACCAAGTACTCGAAGGTAAGGGCTTGATCTCGAAGAATTCATTTTAAGCATCTGTAGGGTTGCTTCCAGAAGAGTTTAGCCATAATAACAGCTATCTGATCTTTAGTGGACAACTCTATAGCAAAATTTTAAGAAGTGATCAATAAACACTGGACCATTCCTCTCACTAATACCAATAATGAGGCACTATTCCTTCTGATACTGATCACAGGCGCTATGTATTTTTTTTTTACTATTGCTGTCCACCAAGCTTGATACATTGTTTACTCCCACTGATGCCAGGGCATTTTCTCCTCCCAATGACCACAGTCCAGCCCCCTAAAGTCTGAAGGACAGGAAATTAGCCCTTTGATAATGAAGTTTGAAGATCCCTGTTCTAGATTGTTAACTCTTTGTCAACAAAGACAGTGTTCAAGTATAGATTGCAACTGATAATCCAATCTACCAGCACATCAGGGTTAAAAAGATTTCCCGCAGAGAAAAAAATAAACACAGGGTCAACATTATTAAGAACAAGAGGGATCATCAAAAAAGGATTCAATGGCGAACTTGGCACAGTCTTGTCCTAATTTAAATATTTTGCCAGAAACCTTATTTTAACCACTTCTGGACTGCCGCATGCCGATATACGTCCTAACTTTGACGGGGGATATCGTTGTTATGACAGCAGCTAGCGGCCATAACCCTGGTATCCTCGTGTTCTGCTGGCGGTCCGGTTTCAGATAAAAGTGGTCTCTGCTGTGAATTCCACGCAAGATCTCTTTTATCGGCGGCGGCGGGAGTGCCCCCCCCCGCTGTGCCCTGGTGCCCTCTGCTGCTTACTGGATCCGTCAGTTGGGCATGTAGACGAGTGAGGGGAAGATGGCCCCCACCCGTCTCCATAAAAATGCAGGGCGGAAGCGACGTCAAAACGTCACTTCTGCCCACAGCTCTTAAAGGGCCATTTTTTTAAATAATTGTTTTAAATGACAAAAAAAACAAAAAAATTACAAAAAAATACAAAAAAATAAAAAATAAAAGGTAAAATAAATAAGAAAAAACATATTTTTTTTAAAAACGTGCTCCGTCCCGCCAAACTTACGTGCAGAAGCGGACGCATACGTGAGTAGAGCCCGCATATGAAAACGGTGTTCAAGCCACACATGTAAGATATCGCCGCGATCGGTAGAGCGAGAGCAATACTTCTAGCACTAGACCTCCTCTGTAACTTAAAACATGCAACCTGTAGAATTTTTTAAACGTCGCCTATGGAGATTTTTAAGAGTAAAAGTTTTTCACCATTCCACGAGCGGGCGCAATTTTGAAGCGTGACCCGTTTGGTATTAATTTACTCGGCGTAACATTATCATTCACAATATAAAAAAAAAATTGGCCTAACTTTACTATTGTCTTATTTTTTTATTCAAAAAAGTGTATTTACTCCAAAAAAAGTGCGCTTGTAAGACTGCTGCGCAAATACAGTGTGACAGAAAGTATTGCAACGACTGCCATTTTATTCTCTAGGGTGTTAGAAAAAAATGTATAATGTTTGGGGGTTCTAAGTAATTTTCTAGCAAAAATGTTTTTTTTTAACTTGTAAACACCACATCTCAAAAAGAGGCTCGGTCCTTAAGTGGTTAAGAGTCACGTACCATAAAGATGATCAACAAGAAAATGATATTAGAGATTTGTGCGATTTGACCCAGCTATCTAAAAGGGCTTTAAAAACATGGTGGGAGAGACAGACTCCTTAGACTAAGGCAGCGTACACACGAGCGGACTTTCCCGCGGGATTGTCCACCGGACTAGAGTCCGCTGGACATTCCGACCGTGTGTGGGGCTCCGGCGGACTTTTTCCTCCCAAAAGTCCGGCGGACTAAGTTTTAAGTTTAGACTTAAAATTGTCCGCTGGACTTGGCAGTCCGGTGGACAATCCCACCGTCTGTGTGCTAGTCCGCGGGACTTTTGCAATGAACGGACTTGCCTCACTCATTTAGAACGTGACTCCAGGTAGACGGGACTAGCAAAGGCAGTGAATGGCGCCGCGCTAGCCCCGTCACCTGGTGTGGATTTAAAGGGGAATCCCTACGCCGAAAAAACGGACGAGCGAGCGCCCCCTCCTGAGCTGTACCAGGTCGCGTGCCCTCAACATGGGGGGTGCCCTGGGAAAGGGGGGCCCTGCGGCCCCCCACCCCAAAGCACCTTGTCCCCATGTTGTCCCCATGTTACTATATGGATCTCGGGGCACGGGAGAATGCAATCTGTGCGCCACTATGGACATGGCACACAGCATCTCCAAATCAATATTGACAGGAGATGGATTTGCCAATATTATGGGGTGATGTGAAGAAGTAACAACTGCCCAAGTAACAAATATGCCCAAAATAGAATGAGAAAGTAACTTTTTGAGAGAAAGCCTGCTGTGCCTGCAAGTATGTTTAGAACTGTGTGAGATCAATATAAGCAGTGCACATGTGCAATCATCTCTTACGCTCGTTCACATGTGTTTGTTCACTGCACGGCCAAAATCTTAAATGTTAAGCAATGTACATGCAATTGCACGGTTTGAACGGGCGCACCTCTAAACTTGACAATTTTTTTTTTACGCTGGTTCACCTTTATGTATTTTTTAAGGAGATTTGCACACAGGTCATGTTAGCATGTTACGTTGCCAACATGTGACATGCACCTTGTTAAAATTATGTAAAAAGACTCTCGCTCATCTAGCTCCTCCTAAAAGGGCATTTAACCTTTCCCCTCTAATGCATATGATTTTCTTGGGCTAACTTTTGCTTTTAAAGGGGAACTCCCCAATCAAAACCACATCATTTTTTAGAGCATACAACAGGGCCAGTTAGGAAAGGGGAGAGAAGAGCGATCACCCAACCCCCTTCTGAAACATACAAGGCCACATGCACTCAACATAGCTGGCTGCCTTTGAGGCATGTTGAGCTCAGCCCAATACCAACCACAAAGCACCTTGTACCCACTAGTTTAAAGGCCCTGTCTGCAGCCCCCCACAACCCCAGCCTAGGGTTGCTTGGAAGACATAACAGACTTAACAGACCCAAATGGCATTGTATGTATTGGGGGGGGGGGGGAGCAGGCTATTTTTTGTTTTGGGTTAAAATCTTGCAGATTTGTAAGTTTTCTCTAAAGCCGTACATCTTTGAAGCAGAATTTTGGATCTATGCTACAGATGCACCACTTTACAGGCAGAGTAAGCCCCCCCCCCCCCCCAAGTTACTAGCTTTTAAGCAATTTTGCATTTTTAAAGGCAATTTTCCTTGTTTTGTTTTTGGGGTTGTCCAAATTAGTGGCATTGACATATGTCCCTCAGGGTGGGCCCCCATACCAATTTTAAGGCCAATAACTAGAGTATAAGCCAGCCAAGTAGGGACTAGCAAAATTAACAAGTCAGTTCCCATAGACTGCATTGGTATTTTTTTGTATAACTTTTGCCCATGTTAGGCTCTTTGTTTGTCCCCCTGGACTGGGGGTGTATGTCCCATCTGTAATTTTGTAGCATGCTGGATGATGTGCTTAATTTTGGACAGGGGGTGGCTTATTTTGTGCTAGTTGCATTTGGGTTATACTGGGCATGCTCAGGGACTTTGTTTTTTGCTGTGGCTTTTGGTGTTTGAAATTAATTTGGGTTGGTCTGGGCATGTTCAGGGACTTTGTTTTTTTTGTGTTTGAACAGCACTTGGATTTTTCTGGGCATGCTCAGAGGGTGTGTTTTTTGCATTAGTAATTTAAGGACATCCTTAACAGGTGTACCCACTTTGAAGTTCTGTCTCTACATTGGGCGAACTTGCATTTTGTATGTTTCATGGTGTGTGTGTGTGTATCTGTGTGTGTGTGCGTGCATGTGTGTGTGTGTCAAGAGAGTACACTTGGGTGTCCTTATACAGTTTGTAACACATGCATTTTCTGTTTGTTATGTCTGTGGAAAACAAATGTGTTTTAGAGCAAGTATTTTTAACTTTTTTTGGGAGGGGGGGGGGGGTATTTTTATTTTTTTGATGTTGTCAATCTGTATTGTTTGTAGGTTGTTAGTTTCACTTTGATTTAATTATCTGTGCTGCATTTTTTTGCAAAATATTCCTCAAGATGTTGTGACTAATAAATGTTTAAATCCTTAAGAGACTGTCCGTTTGTGGGCACAGTCCTTTTAACTCCTGTTAATTTCCTCTGCAAAATGGTCAGACCTCAAAACCATATTCTGTTAGTGTCTAAAATTAACATACAAGTGTTGTTTGCTTTCCTTGCTCTTTTCCAAGTCCTGTTTTGTTGAGACCAATAAAGTTTGTAGCAAATTTTTATGTTTTATATGTTTTGTTAATAATTTGTTTTGCAAATGTATGCTCAATCCAAGTAATGCATTTTACACTTCCCCCCCCCCCCCCCCCCAAACAATTCTCATGCAACAGATTGACGTCCGGGAAGTGGTATTGTTATCCTGACTGTCCAGAAGGATAACATGCCAGCGTGCGCCCACGGGAAACATGCGGTGCAAAATGTCAGTCTGACACGCCGCATCTCCGATCGTAATAAGAAGCCTCTGACAAAGGCTTCTTACCACGTGATCAGCTGATCATCGCATGAACCAGGAAGTGCCGGTAAATGGCATTCCTAGGTTCACAATGACAGGGAGATTCGATCGGCAGCTGTTTCTGTCAGAGGGGGGTCTGTGCTGATAATCAGTAAACTGATTGTTAGCACAACCCTCATTAAATGTACCCATAAGCTGCCAATCGGTGCCCAGTCAGTGCCCCATCATAACCCCTGCCAGTGCCCAATAAAGTGCCAGTCAGTGCCCACCACAGTGAAAATCAGTGCCTACCATAGTGCCAATCGGTGTCCATCGCAGTGCCAATCAGTGCCCAGCATTAACACCTGTCAGTACCTGCCCAATCAGTGCTGCCCATCAGTGCCATTTATTAGTATCCATCAATGCCACCTGTCAGTGCCAATCAGTGCCGCATATCAGTGCCCATCAGTGCCGCCAGTCAGTGCCCATCAATGCCGCCTGTGAGTGCCCATCAGTGCTGCCTATCAGTGCCACCTATTAGTGCCCATCAATTCTACATATCAGTGCCTCCTCATCAGTGCCCATCAGTGCCACCTTATCAGTGCCAACTCATCAGTGCCGCCTCATCAGAGCCCATCAGTGCCGACGCTTCAGTGCCCGTCAGTGAAGGAGAAAACAAAATTTTATAACAGAAACAAAGAAAAAAAAATGTCGGTATTTTTTAGTTTAGCAAAAATAAAAACCGCAGAGGTGATCAAATACCACCAAAAGAAAGCTCGATTTGTGGGAAGAAAATTATAAAAATTTAGTTTGGGTACAGTGATGTATGACCCCGCAATTGTCATTCAAAGTGCGACAGTACTGAAAGCTCAAAATTGTCCTGGGCAGGAAGGGGCGAAAGTGCCTGGTATTGAAGTGGTTAACTAGGCTGATTGGCATGGCAAAACAAAAAAAGGTGTGATTTGTCTAAAAGCTACTTTCCTGGTGCCTTCATGGTAGCATATGCATGGATTGTGCATATACTGCCATGGATAGGCACCAGGAAAGAAATTGCAGAGAGGTAAGTATTCAATTTTCCATTTTAGCGCAGTGGTTCTCACCCTCAGTCCTCAAGTACCCCCGACAGGACATGTTTTGGGAATTTATCTTAGCTAAAATAGCTGTCCAAAATACCAAGCCATTGACTCTGATTTAAAGCACCTGTGCAAGATGAAGGTAAACCTGCAAACATGGCCTGTTGGGGGTACTTGAGTACAGGGTTAAGAACCACTGATTTAGAGCACTGAGCTAAAATCAAGCTCAAGACAATCCTATTCTAATTGTGGGCATTTGAAGGAAACCAAGTGAGTGTTAGAACCCCTGCTTGTCTTTTTTAGGTTGGGCTTTGTGTCCCTTTTCAGAAAATTGGTTTCACTTCCTGTCACATAGCCAAACAGGAAGTGAGGGTAAAACCCTAACAATGTCTTTCTTTGAGGACACACAGGTCAATCTAACTAGTGTCCCCATTAGGCAAATTGGACTCTAGCACTTTGTTGTGTGCACCCCAAATTATTAGGTATTTTGGGGTTTATTAAAGGCAAATCCACTCTGCAACACAAGTGTACTTGCAGTAAATCTGAGGGGAAGCACTGGTGATTTTATCATCCAATCATGTATAAGCAAAGATGCTGTTTTTTTTTTTTCCTTGCATGTCCCCCTTGGATCTCCAGCAACTGCACTTCCAAGTGCACTTGTAGTGCAAAGTGGGTTTGCCTTTAGTAAATAAACCCCAAAGTCCAAGATACCTAATAATTTGGGGTGTACACAGCAAAATGCTAGAGTGCAATTTACCTAATGGGGAAACTATTTACATAGTTGCCAACAGTCACGATTTTCCCAGGACAATCCCGATTTTGGGACCTTCCTCCCGATCGGAGGCCACCCAGATTCGGGATATCGCCTTTTTTGTTCAGGGAAATTGGGTATATTTGGCTCTGCCGCAGCTGGCTCCAACAAAATGGCCACCGCCGCCGCCACTAGATCGTTCCCCTTGTGTTCAGTTGAGAGGGGAGGGAGCTTGATCTGTGCAGCCAATGAATCAGCTTCTCTTTTCACAATTCTGAAGCTGAGATGGACTCTGCAAGGACGGACTCTGCTGGGGACACCTGATGCAAGGATGGAATCTGCTCCTGGCAGGCGACGTGACAAGTGACACGCTCAGGGGTTCCACTGATTCTGCATTATGGTGAGTTGAATATACAGTCTCTTGAAAGAACATTCATAGCCCTGACAAGATTAAATCAAACTACTGAAATCTTCATTAAGCCCCCAAACAAACACCACAATAGAAAATTTGGAAAAAATTATAAATTACGATCCAAGCAAAGTATGGGATAAGTTGGCAATAATATCCCACTGATCACAGAAAACAGCATAGCTTAGTCACTGGCAATCTTGTACAGACTTAATTTTTTACAGGATCCAGGGACACCCCTTTGGCTTCAGTGATGTGTTCTAAATAGTGTCGATGACATTTACTAAAACTTTGCTTAAAGGGTATCTACTGGAAAAATGTAAAATCATAAATTCCTTTCCACATTGTGTTTCAATTATTTATAGTCTATCCCTAGAAACCTGAGGGATCTTGAAGTTTGTAAACTTATGCCCCGTACACACGATAGGATTTTCTGATGGAAAATGTGTGATAGGACCTTGTTGTTGGAAATTCCGACCGTGTGTAGGCTCCATCACACATTTTCCATAGGAGTTTCCGTCACACAAAATTTGAGATCGTGTGTACACAATTCCGACCCACAAAGTGCCACACATGCTCGGAATCAAGCAAAAGAGCAGCACTGGCTATTGAACTTAATTTTTCTCGGCTCGTCGTATGTGTTGTACGTCACCACGTTCTTGATGTTCAGAATTTCCGACCAACTTTGTGTGACCATGTGTATGCAAGACAAGTTTGAGCCAACATCCGTCTGAAAAAATCCCATGGATTTTGTTGTCGGAAAATCCTATCGTGTGAACATGGCATTACCGTGCGAAAATCCCCACACGTTTTTTTCCTGGAATTCTGTGACATGTATTCACTATGCTTCTGGGTAGGCACTGATGTGTCACAGAATTTACATAGCCTGCCTTTTAAACTACAGAGGAGCTGAGAGGAGGAGTCTCAGGAGGTACTCCACTGCTTGCTGCAGTGCAGCATTAGACAACACCAGTTGTTTTACCATCTCCTCTAATTTCTGTCACTTTGGGTACTAACCCTTTATTACTATAACTGCCCACATTCTTCACCATATTTGAGTTGTGGATAGGAAGTGAGCATAAAGCTCCCTGGGGTGAGTAAATCTATCAGGCACAGATACCAGTCCAGTGACATAGTAAAAAGCTGAGGTGTTTTTACTTGTGCTATATACAGGTACTGTACAGTGCTCCAAAAACTTTCAAAACAAAATCCTTGCTGTGTTCCAGGACAAACTACCTAACAGGCTGTCCAAGCCTAAATCTTGTCAGCTTGTCTTGTCCCACATATAGTTTTTCAGCTTTCACCAACCTTTAGCTCTAACAGACATGACCTGTCTGCTCCCCAGGCAAAAGAGCACTGATTGCATGTCCCGGGTGAGCCTAAATGGCCTGCAAGGTAGAGGTGCAAAACTCGAAGAGGACAGAGAATCAGAGGTCTCAAAATGTGTACAAGAGGAGCCTGGGAGATATTTAAATCCCCAACAGGACATTTCAATGTTCCCTTTTAGACACTCTGCTACAGTCCCTATTGAAACACGACAGTAATACAAAAAAGACACCACTTGCTCCCATCTATAGCTGGCTATCGCAGTAAGAAGCATTGAAAGGCTAACAACAGGTACAAACAAGGCCAAGGATAAATCCAAGGGGAAAACCAAGCTTAAATTACCACCAGCCCGCAGACAACCAAATAACCTGTTTAACAGTATGCGTTAAAAGCAGGGGTTTAGTCTGCAAACATTGCATGCGTAAGCCACAGAGCCTTGTCAAGGCACCCTGGTATCTGTGATACCTAATACTAATTTATAAGTGTCCCCACAGTGGAGGCACATGCATTCTGATGGATAGGTGAGGGTAGGTGGACTGAAGGGGAGCCACCCCTTTTTAAAGGTACAGGGGCACACTGAACACCCAGCATATAGCTCAATGGCGGAAAAGGTGTCAGTGCATTGCCTGACCAAAAAAACATGACAGGGATACAAAAAAGACGCCACTTGCTCCCATCTATAGCTGGCTATCGCAATTGAAACATCCCTTGTATCCTTGAAAGCTGAGTCTCTATATGCAAATATTCCCCATATATGTGCCATCTACTTCTTTAGAACTTTTCTGGCATTAATCTCACTTGGTGATGTATCACGCCAAATTCCAGAAGCATCTGTGACACGTTTGGTTCTGCTAGCAACTCGTGCACCAGATTCAGGTTTTTCCACTTTCACATTGTGTCTCATTGAATGTGCCAAATGTAAAAGTGGATCTAATTAAGACCAACTCTCTTTTGGCATACAGAGAGAAAAACAGGAACAGACAGATTTTACGAAAGTGTCTATCATGCATTCTAAATGAGGACCAGCATTCTAGACAGCAATATGAATTTGGCGCATTCTTCACTACTTTTAAAATGCATAAGAGACACTTTCGCAAAATCTGCCTGTGCCAGTCTTTATGAATTTCAGGGAATCTCTTCCCATTATTTTGAGTTTCACCTTAAAATGCTTTTGTTTTTTCCAGCTTCCACTACATCCAAGTGCAGGGGACAGAGATGGGCCCAGCCTGTGTGCCATTGTACGCAAACCTGTCTCAGGGGAGAGAGCAGGATATTTCCTATGACTTTCTTAAGACCAGATTGTTTGATAGTAATTGAAAATCCTAATTTGATCCAAATCATTTTATGCAAGACAAATTATTCTGTTGAATTGAAAGGGCATGTCACGTCTTCAGTAAACTCAATTAGAGTTTTCTCAATTAGAGAGGCGCATTGATGATCTCCTACCCACATTTTTAATCATATATAACTAAAGGGCTTAGACCCAGATACAGTAAAATCTCGGATTGCGAGTAACACAATAAGAGCTGTTTTTTTTTTTTTTTTTTTTAATCCTGACTTCTAATCCTGCAAGCATTGTCTCGCTAGACGAGCAGGATTCAAGCCTCTGGGGTGTGAAGTACTGCATGTGGCCAGAGGTGGGGGGCACCGGAGACACTCGGAAACACTCAGATGCTCAGAGACCACTGGGAGATGCTCAGAGACACTCAGAGACACTGGAACAAATTGTCTGAGTTTCCAATGATTCCTATGGGGAAACTCGCTTTGATATACGAGTGCTTTGGATTACAAGCATGCTTCTGGAACTAATTATGCTCGTAATCCAAGGTATTACTGTACGAAAATTACATCAAAACCACCTCTGCATACAATACATACTAAAAGATATACTAAGTTATTACTAATTAAGAAATGAAGGTCAAAATCTTGTTAAGACCAATAGATAGGTTTTGATTTTATAAAAATTTTTTTGTGCTGGTCCCACTTTTCCCACTTATAATCTCTCTAGTTTTTTCCTACTTTTTTCATCCCCCAGAACTGCAGGGCACTTGGGTCCTTATTATGAAATAAATCAAAGTGTGTGGACAGATTAGGCTTCTTAAACCTTATTTTAGTATTATAAATACGGTCTTTAATTCTTAAGCCCCATACACACGGTCGGATTTTCCGATGGAATATGTCCTATCGGACAATGTTGTCGGAAATTCCGACCGTGTGTAGGCACCATCGGACATTTTCCATCGGATTTTCCGACGGACAAAGTTCTATCTCCTGCTCTCAAATTTTCCGACAACAAAGTCCTATCGGACTTTTTCCGATCGTGTGTAGCCTAGTCCGACGGACAAAGTGCCACACATGCTCAGATCACATTACAAGACCAAAGCTATTGGCTACTAGCCTCTACGTAGTCCCGTCGTAGGCAACAAACGTCACCACGTTCAGAATGATCGGATTTTCCGACAACTTTGTCCGACCGTGTGTATGCAACACCAGTGTTGGACAAAATCCGATGGATTTTGTGGTCGGATTTTCCGACCGTGTGTACGGGGCATAACTGCTAAATTTCATGTTTTAATGACCAAAACAATGCATTTATCACATGACCTTGTAAGCTTTATTCCTAGCAGTTAGTGTAAATTCCTTCCTTCTTCTTTGTTATGTTTACAAGCATTACATATCCCACATTAAAAGAAGCCACTGCATCCAGGAAGGCATGTTTATTTTTCTTTGGGGTCTACTATAGGTTTAAGTATTTTATCGATTAAACCAGGTGGCCTTTTATACACGATTTTAGGTTCATCTGGCAAAAGTGATCCAAAATGTTTATCTTACTGTAAAAATTATCCAGTACTTTTTGACAATATGCTCTGCTTTTTTTATTGTACTTGTAATCTAAGGCCAAAACTAATCTAAACTTGTTCTCTTCATTCTTTTTATCTTTATCTCATAAAATGATGTCCCTATCTATCCCCTGTACTTTATTAATCTCGTGCTCTATAAAAAAATCTTTATTATATCCCTCGGAATAAATCTTTCACCTAAAAGTGAGATTGTGTAATAAAATCTGACTCCCTTGTGCAATTTCTCCTCATCCTCACAAGCTGACCTTTGGGGATATTGAAAAGACAAAATGGGTAATGGCAGCTGGACACAGAAATATTCTCTAAAAATATCCAGATCTGAAAAGTTGGTGACTGATTTTTGATACAGACAAGATAGTACATATGACAAGATATGTTTATTATTTATTTATGTAAGACCTTTATCCCAAAAGGAAAAACAAATATTAGAGTTTGGCTTTAATTTCTTAGTATATTTAAATCTGCTAGTACATATAACACCCTCCCCACCCCAGTTCCTTAAAATGATGCAAGAAACAAGAAAAACTCCTCTAAACCTTTTCCAGGCACTAATGAATGACATAGGGCATACAGCAGCAGGTTTTTTTTTTGTTTTTTTACACACAGTAGCAGCTAGGATGATGTGTAAAGGTAAAAAATCCAGCTGTTCACTTTCTGATGAAAGCGATCATGCTGCTATAAAACTGCCTGATTGCTTTCACTGAACCCCAAAAGTCCCCCCCCCGCCTGCCATGCTTTCCAGGCCCATGTGGTTTTTGCTATGTTGAGGGGAGACCAGTAAACTTCCATTTGCTAATATCCCCTTGCTGCAAAGAATCCGGAAGTCTTTGTGGCCAGGGAAGAAGCTAATGGAGTGTGATCTGTGTTCAATTAGCTTTAATGGAGAGCAGATGAGACAAAGAGAACCTGTCACAAAGATATTATATCACATATACGACTTTTGGTCCCCCCATGTAATATAGATAAAATGTTAGTCTCAAAAATAAAGTTACACCTAAACACTTAAAAGTCCCACAAAAAATATTGAGCATTCCCCTACCCCATGTACACACATACTGTATATTAATGTAAATATACTGATTATACTGATATACTACAAATGAAAATGTTGTTTGCACTACACATTTTACATAGCGCTGCACACACCAGAGTGAGAGTAATAATTCTAGGGCCATTATTCATGGTTAAAGTGATTGTGAAGTCTCGTTTTTTTTTTTCTCTAAAAATAACAAACATGTTATACTTACCTGCTCTGTGAAGTGGTTTTCCACAGGACAGCCCAGATCCTCCTCTTCTCGGGTCTTCTCGGGTCCCTCTTCGGCTGTCCTGGCTCCTCCCTCCTGTCGAGTGCCCCCACAGCAGGCAGCATGCTATGGGGGCACTCAAGCCGAGTCACAGCTCCCTGTGTCCATTCAGACACGGAGCTCCCATTCGGTCCCGCCCCCTTTATATGTAGAATAAAAAAATAAACAGAGAAGAGCTGCAAGCTTAATAATGTCATAACCAGACAACAATCTAAAGGCCTAATAGATTTACATGCAAATTAAAGAAATACAGAGATAAAGAAAGAGAAAAGCTGTTGAGCCGGAAACAAGAAGAAGATTCCAGGAAGGGTAGAGAAAGAAATAAGAGAGAAGAGACAAATATAAAGAGGTCTCAAGGAACTGTGGAATAAAGTCCTCAGATTGACATAAGGAGGTTATCAAAGCGCAATGGCTGAACATAGGATATCCAGGGCAGCCAGACTCTGAGGAATTTTTCATGGGTAACAAGTAAAATGGCCGTCAATATTTCGTTGACCATAATGTCCTACACTACCCTTTAAAACCATAAAAATGGTATCAATTTATCTATTATATACAATCTGCTTGTTAAGTTTGTTCCTTAGCCACTTCTCATCCTTAGGATGTACCCGTACATTCTTGGACAGGAAGGGTGATATCATAGCTGCAGCAATAATCGGGGTACTATTTTTTTAGGGCCAGCAATTTCCTACACAGTAAAAGTAATCCAAGTGGCTGTACAGCTGCTGGATCACTTTTACAGGTAGCGTTATGGTTTCCCCCACCTCCCGTCGCTGCCACTTTTACTGGGCTCTCCCATCCCATCGGGGAGCCTGGTAATGAGTGAAAGGAACTGACGTTGTTTCTTCCCCTCCTGGAAGCAAATTTCATACTTTCGGTTTGTTGTAAACAAGCCGTTATCGACGTATGAAAGCATCGGATCAAACTGATGCTTTGGAAGTCAGAGGAGAAATCTGGGGTCTATCTAGATCCCAGGTCCCTCAGTAAAGAGTGGCTGTCACTGCCCATGCTATCAAAAGGGATTTTTTAACTGCTTCTGGACCGCGGTACATTTACTGCAGGCGGGGGGCACAGGCAGGCTGGATCACGTACCTGTACCAATCAAAGATTACCACAATAAGTAAGCAGTTTATGAATGTTAACCCATTCATGAAAGCTAAAACTATTGCATATACAGTAATCATCACTGTATAAGCAATAACAGTGTAACAAAACAAAAAAAATCATAATCCTCCCACAAAGTAGTACAGGGTCACTATGGTCACACTGAACTATTCTAATGCCAGGATGTACAAAAAAAACTGTAGAAAAAGAAAAAGAATGTAGAAAAAAGGTAATAAAAAAATCATACATACACTGCTTATGCATTTAACATACCGTCACCAGTCAGTATCCCTGATCACCACCCCACCAGTCATATGATGACGCTGTACTACACTGGTGACAGTATGTAAAAAGAAAAATGTGACAAAAACTATTTTTATAACATTTTTAAATTTTCCAAAAAATTGTGATATAAAATTACAACATTTAAAAAAAAAACTCTCCATGCCTCTTACTACATAACTCAGATTGCCTACTTTCCAAAAATTGGTCATTTGAGGGGTATTTGTACTGCCCTGGCATTTTGGGGGCCCCAAGAAATTACATCAGACCGTCAGTAAATTAGGATTGATCAGTTTTCAAATATACAGTATATACCGTAGCTTGTAGACACTAAAACTTTCAAACAAACCAATTAATACAAACTTATCGGGATTTTTTTTTACCAAAGACATGTAGCAGAATACATTTTGTCATGAATTTATGAAGAAATTTTATTTTATTTGATATGTTTTATAACAAAAAGTAAATATATTGTTGTCCCCCGCCCCCAATTTCAGTCTTTTTTCGTTTATACAGTAAAAAATCTAAAACAAATCAAATACCACCAAAAAAAATAGCTGTATTTGTGTGACAGAAAATGACATAAATTTAATTTGCGTACAGTGTTGCATGACTGGACAATTGTCAGTTAAAGTGGCACAGTACTGAATAGCAAAAAATGGCCTATTTATGAAGGGGGTAAAACCTTCCAGAGGTCAAGCAGGTAATCAACACAAGGGATGTTATTCACATTTAAAACTGTATTCAACCCAGAACCAAAATCATGATATATTGCAGCTTACCAACCATTAGATGGTGGCTGCATTCCTTTTCTTTTTTCTTTAGGCTTTTTTCCCTCTGTTTTCACCTGGTGATCTGGCCAGCAACACGTGTATAAGAATGCCCAAACTCTGGGTGAAGGAGCACAGGGGGCACCTTTGGACAACAGCGTTGTCAGTCTTGAGAAGAAGAGCATTAGAAAGACTAGCAGATATAAATACTCTAACAGATTGAAGCCAAACCCCAGCTAATACGTTATAAGTAGTTTCAGAAAAAAGTTTTTTCCCTTTTGGAATAAAAATACAAAGAATCACCGCTCCAAGGTAATGACTTCTCCCAAAACAGCTGTCTCCACACTCCCACAGGGTGCTGGCTCTGTTTGCAACAGGAACTGAAGTAGAAAAGATGTAGCTGGATAGCCGCACTCCAAATTATTCAACTTTATTTCAAAAGATATAATAAAATCATAGCATCTAGGCTTGTGTACAGACTAACTGCACAGCTGCTGACATGTTTCACAACGAACACGGTGCTTAGTCATAGCTGACTTAGTCATAGCTATGACTAAGCACCGTGTTCGTTGTGAAACATGTCAGCAGCTGTGCAGTTAGTCTGTACACAAGCCTAGATGCTATGATTTTATTATATCTTTTGAAATAAAGTTGAATAATTTGGAGTGCGGCTATCCAGCTACATCTTTTCTACCCCTTTTGGAATAAAGGTCTTACATAAATAAATAAAATCTGATCATTGTAAGCACACCTGCTAGTGTTAAATGTGTGGTCCCTCTGTATTTGTAAATTAAACAGTTTGCTAAAGAGCTTGTTCTTTTAAAAACAGATTTACTAGCTGGATCAGTAGATGCTCAGAAGCATATGATGGGTCAGAATATGGATAAAAACATACCAAAAGAATCACATAAGGAGATATCAGTAGGAGCCCAGTATGAGTCAACCTACAATGCGGGATCAAATTAAATAAACACTAAGTAGGTCGACAAGGGAATACATCATTATATTACAATATATTACAATTATAAATTAAATATTATAATTATATAAATTATAAATGCTGCCATCATTTTTTAAATGTAAATGATTCCACACAAGTATATATATTTTTTTCTATTATCCTACTTTTTTTTCCTCTTTTTTATTATTTTATCTTCTCAACTTCGGTTGGGTCTTTTTCTTATGTGGAGGATAATCAGGGTTGTCCACGATGAAGGAAAATGTAACAAGGGTAGAAATTAAGCGGTATTATATTAGAGTATTATTGAAATGTGAATTAGTGATGAATTAGGCTAAAGATAACATAATCTCCCTATAGTAATTAACGTGTGTTGAGAGGATGAAAGTTGTAAAATAGAGGGTATGTTGTATTGATGTATTCACATATAACGCTGTATTATTATCTTTGTGAAAAAATAAAGAATTTATTAAAAAAGTCTCTAACTTATAGCATTCCCGTGCAACTATGTGTCAATTTTTTATACCCCCTTCCAAGCTGCCTGCACTAGTGTGAATCACATACACATAACATACAATTTAAAAACCTAGTTTGTGCAGTGCTTTGTGTACCAATGTATAAATAAATATATTTGCATATAGTAAACAATTCAAAATGTGCTCATAGTGCAACAAATCACAGCATAATCTCCAAGGTGAAAAAAAAATGTGTGCGTATGTGTATATATATATATATATATACACATACTGTATATATATTCCAACAAAATTACAACTCAAAAAATTTAGATAGAAAAAATGGAAAAATTGACTTTCCAGGCACCAGTTATAGAAAAAATATATGATTTTTATTAAACACATAATACAAGAAAATACATTAAAATATTGTAAAATAAACTAAAAAAAAATGAAATACTAAATTCTTATATCACCATCATGTTTGTGGATCAAAAGCTGATTTAATGAAGGATTAAACAGTGCATAGTCTTGGTACACTTTGTGAGTGTTCTATGCTTGCTTTCGATAAAAAAAAAATGAAAGCAGAAAGGACTAGGGTATTGTCTTATATTCTTGCCCTACGAGATACCTTACTGCCAATCAAGATAGAGCTGTAACCTGGATCTTGCTTTAAAGTTCAAAGTGATGGTGTTGTGACCTTATATGATGTATGAGGTCCAACAGAGACGGTAAGTAAGTGTGTGTCCAAATAGGGGTGAGAGTGTACACAGGAGAGGGTGACCTGTGGATTACTTTAATATATTGGGCTGCTATTGGTGACTTCTTTAGACTGTGAAGAGAGATTTTTACACCTCGGACAGAGACTGTTTCTGCACATATTTGTGATTCACAAGAAGTATTTTCACATTTCCATATTGGCACTCTGTGAAGAAACATATTTACACTCATTGTTTCATATAAGTTTTATTGTTTTTATATTGGGTAGAATAGTAGAGGGCTGCATCCTTTTTTGATTAATATAATCTTAATCTATGTACCTGTGCCATATTTTATTGTGGCACAGGTACATAAATAACATTGTATTTTTTGGAAGGCTCTGAAAATTTGATTGGGACTTTTTATTTGATCCTCAATGCAAAAAGAAAGAGCCCAATGTATCTCTACAACATTATACAGATACTGATAGTTTTTATCCTCCTGGCCTAATTTGGGGCAGCCAAGACCAAAGAATTTCTAAAAATCATTTAAAGGATGAGGCATTTAAATATGAAGCGAAACAACTATGAAACAGATTTAGAGAAAGGGGTTATGGGGATAAAGGCCCCGGGGAGGCCCATCAAAAAGCTAATAATAAAACAGGGCTTGAATAAATCTCCCGAGCCTAAGACAAAACAGAATAAAAATGCATGTATTACCAGATATACCTAGTAATCTAGGTTAGAAAAATCTTACATCAGCACTGGCACTTGCTTAGGGAAGATACTGTAATTTCCAAATGTGTCACCCCTCCCATAAATTACATTAAAAGAGAAGTGAAGGTTTTCTCTTTTATACTTACCTAGGTGGATGCAGCATGGGACCGATGCTGTATCTGTACCCCGGCATCTCTACACTGAGAACTGGACAATCGAACATCGCCGATGGCTCGGTTCCCACAGATCAGCATCTCTCCGCTCTGCTCCTCCACGCTCATTGGAGCACTGGGCTGTGGAGTGGTGAGGAGCAGTCATCTCAGGCTTGCTGAGAGGCTGAGAGGCTGAGACACGCATCAGTCCAGGCACCTGGCGGATCCAGACTTTATTGTTGTGATGACACTGATTCCAGTGACGTCTGCACAGATTGGACGTCAGACCGCTCTCTGTTGAAAACGGGTCACAGGAGTCCAAAACGAATTGCACTCCTGTGACGCATAGGAGAAGTACAGCCAAACAAGCTAAGGCTGGACTTCTCCTCTAAGAATACATAAATCTATAGGAAATTTATGGGTGCACAATCATTTTCAAAAATGGCACGCTCAATGCTGATCAACAAGGGATATTTATAAATGACGTCTTCTCTATATGAAAATTCATCAAAGCAGACACAATATTCAGTAACCTAATGGCAGTGTACTTTATTCTATTTGCTTAACCGACTGTAATGTTGATGGTGTAATATTCTTACTTCTATGTGAGTGCAGGGGCTATCATGTGGGTAAAACAGTTTTCCTTCAAAATAATAGTTTATGATTACATCTTGGCCATATACCTTGGAAATTACATTTTTTTTGGTAGCCAGTTAAGAGAAACATTTTTTTTTTCAGGACCTTGATAGAATTCACAAAACTGTAATGGGGAGGGTATGATAAGAAACTCTTACAACCTAAAAGTAAATGAATTTATATATTGAATTCACATATTCAACCTGGAGTCATTAGTACATTTAGAGTGCTTTATAGAGTGATGGATTTTGTTGAAGTTTCATTGATATGGATGGTACCTGTAAGGAAGTGATTATATACAGAGTTGGATTTCACTCAATTTTATTGCTTCATTTAAGATGCTTAACCTGATTCAACTTGGCAAACATTCAGGGTCACCTCCATCAAGAAATACTTTACTTAGTTGATGAAAAATACTTCTACATGTGATTACATGAGGACTTTTAAGTGTGGCCCATTGTTCTATTTTTAATTATTTAAAAAGTGATCTACTTCTTAAGGGCTAATAAATATTTCTCTAGTATTTTATAATTTTGTTCAATTATTTTCAGTCAATACTCTAAGCTTGTGTCTCATTTTAATATATTTTTGTAGTCTGGGTGTCTTCAAGTGATTCAGCAAATAATAATGCATTTTTTTAATCTCTCCCGTGACTTTACAAGGCAGGTAGAGGCACATATTTCTCCCTTCCCTGCACAAAAAATAAATTTGTCATGGGATGAGGTGTCACTGAAGGGTGGCAGCTGACTAAACAGGTAAAATCAAACACTGTACAGGCAGTCCAAGAGTTACAAACATCCGAGTTATGAATGACTCCTACTTTTACCACAGAGGTGGCATGACGTCACTGCCGGCCACTTGCGCTCCACACTAGTCTGGGATACCGCCGAGCAACCGTTTTGCAGCAGCAGACACATCCCACACTGCAGTACTGCATGGCCACTAGAGCCCCAAATAACATGACTGCATGGGCAGAAGCACCCGGAACATCCCACATCACTGCACAGGCTGGAGTTACACTTAGAAATGTACAGTTCTGACTTACAAACAAATTTGACGTAAGAACAAACCTACAGTCCCTATCTTGTTCGTAACCCGGGGACTGCCTGTACAGGACTAAAAGGCAGAAACAGTACTGTACAGAACCACAAGGCAGGAGGTCAGGCCAGGCAGGAGGCGAAAGCAAAAAATCCAAGTCAGGATCAGGATTAATCCTAAAAGCACAACATAACAAAGGGGTATGTATTTAAAGCGTTTGTTAACCCAACAAAAAAAAAAAAATGATTCTAGTCCCTTAAAGCAGATTACACAGCACAGCGCTTGTGCTATGTAATCTTCCCCACTCTAAACTGTAAAAAAATAACCCTAAACCTACCACTTCCTGTATGCCATCTCTAAACAGACCACGATAACCAAGGCAGCTCTGCCCTGATCACTGTGGTTAAAGTGCCTTCTCTCTGCTTTCCTCTCTCCCCCCTCCTTCCTGCCTGTCAGCGTCCTCCCTGTCTGTCCCCGGCCCAGCCCCGCGCTGCTATTATTTTAATATTAAAATATAAAATCTGTCACTGCCAGCCCCTCTATTAGAGGCTGACATAGCACACTGTGTATGTTGTATTTAAAAACAAGCAGTGTAAATACTGAGTATCAGATGTCTTGAGGCCAGCCACGTGACTCGTAGCTGCTTTCCAGCTCCGATGGGTGGCTTCTGTGGAGGAGACGAGCAGCTATCTGATCTCCCTCTGACATCAGAGGGAGATCACGGCCCCTCCCGCAGAAGACATCTATCAGAGCTGGAAAGCGTCCGCGAGTGATGTGGCTAGCCTAAAGACATCTGATACTCAGTATTTACACTGCTTGTTTTTAAATACAACTTACACAGTGTGCTATGCCAGCCTCTAATAGAGGGGCTGGCATAGACTTATAATACTACCTTAACAAACACTTTAAAGTGGTTGTAAAGGCACTAAGGCAGAAGGTTTTTTTATCTTAACGCATTCTCAGCCCCCCTACATACTTACCTGAGCCCCATCTCCATCCAGCGATGTTACACAAGAGATTTGGCTGCCCGGGACTCTCCCTCCTCATTGGCTGAGACAGCAGTGAAGCCCCATTGGCTCCCGCTGCTGTCAATCAAGTCAATCAAGTCAGTAAGCCAATTAGGAGAGATAGGGGGTGGGACAGGGCCGGGCCGCTGCTCCGTGCCCCCATAGCAGGGAGGGAGGGGCGAGGAGCACCAAAGAAGCATCCAAGAAGAGGAGGATTGAGGCTGCTCTGTGCAAAACCACTGCACAGAGCAGGTATGTATAACATGTTTGTTATTTTTAACAAAAAAAAGACTTTAGTATCACTTTGAATTCTGAGGGTGGCTGTCTAACCAGATCCATTAGCACAATTCATTGTGGTAACCAAATCAGTTATTAATGTACCTTTAGTATATAGTTCCAGATTAGAAACATCACAGCCCTTCTGCACATTTGACAGTCTTTAGGCACCCTCTATTTTGCCAGCTGCGTGGGAGTTACAGGATTACATAAAGTCACCATGAAGTGTGATCTAGGAATAGCAGTATCTGTTCCACAAAGATACATGCATTGTAATGCGTGCAATATTTTGTGTGGCCACCATTATTTCCCAGCACTGCCTTAACCCTCTTGGGCATGGAGTTCACCAGAGCTTCACAGGTTGCCACTGGAGTCCTCTTCCACTCCTCCATGACGACATCACAGAGCTGGTGGATGTTAGAGACCTTGTACTCCTCCACCTTCCATTTGAGGATGCCCCACAGATGCTCAATAGGGTTTAGGTCTGGAGACATGCTTGGCCAGTCCATCACCTTTACCTTCAGCTTCTTTAGCAAGGCAGTGGTTGTCTTGGAGGTGTGTTTGGGGTTGTTATCATGTTGGAATACTGCCCTGTGGCCCAGTCTCCGAAGGGAGGGGAGCATTCATGATTCCCTCAATGAACTGTAGCTCCCCAGTGCCAGCAGCACTCATGCAGCACCAGACCATGACACTCCCACCACCATGCTTGACTGTAGGCAAGACACACTTGTCTTTGTACTCCTCACCTGGTTGCTGCAACACATGCTTGACACCATCTGAACCAAATAATTTTATCTTGGTCTCATCAGACCATAGGACATGGTTCTAGTAATCCATGTCCTTAGTCTGCTTGTCTTCAGCAAACTGCTTGCAGCTTCCTTCTGGGACGACCAGTTTGATGCAGTGTGGGGCGTATGGTCTGAGCACTGACAGGCTGACCCCCCCCCCCCCCCCACCTCTCCAACCTCTGCAGAAATGCTGGCAGCACTCATACATCTATTTCCCAAAGACAACCTCTAGATATGACGCTGAGCACGTGCACTCAACTTCTTTGGTCGACCATGGCGAGGCCTGTTCTGGGGAACCTGTTAAACCGCTGTATGGTCTTGGCCACCGTGCTGCAGCTCAGTTTCAGGGTCTTCCAATAGCCTAGGCAATCTTAATGTAGAGCAACAATTCTTTTTTTCAGATCCTCAGAGAGTTCTTTGCCGTGAGGTGCCATGTTAAACTTCCAGTGACCAGTTTGAGAGAGTGAGAGCGATAACATCAAATTTACCACACCTGCTCCCTATTCACACCTGAGACCTTGTAACACTAACGAGTCACATGACACCGGGCAGGGAAAATGGCTAATTGGGCCCAATTTGGCCATTTTCACTTAGGGGTGTACTCACTTTTTTGAATGGCTGTGTGTTGAGTTATTTTGAGGGGACAGCAAATTTACATTGTTATACAAGCTTTACACTCACTACTTTACATTGCAGCAAAGTGTCATTTCTTCAGTGTTGTCACATGAAAAGATATAATAAAATATTTACAAAAATGTGAGGGGTGTACTCACTTTTGTGAGATACTGTAAATGGCCTGCATTTCATAACACCCCTAACTAGTAGTATACAACAGTATGGAAGGCTCAGTGGTTAGCACTCTCACCTAGCAGTAAGAAGGGTTGCTGGTTCGAATCCCAACCACGACACTTCCTGCCTGGAGTTTGCATGTTCTCCCTGTGCCTGCGTGGGTTTCCTCCGGGTACTCCGGTTTCCTCCCACAATCCAAAGACATGCAGGTAGGTTAATTGGCTTCTGTCCAAAAAATTGGCCCTAGTATATAAATGGGGACCTTGGATTGTGGGCTCCTTGAGGGTAGGGACCGATGTGAGTGTGCAATGTACAGGGATGGGGACAATTGTAGACACTCGCTCAAGTTGAACTGGATGGACTGATGTCTTTATTCAACCTTACTAACTATGAAACTATGAAACAACAGTAAGTGTTGGGCTTCACATTTCTTACTCACTGTAGGCCCTAAGATTTCATGGAAGCCCTAACTGCAATAAGCAACCTTTGACTGAAGTGAAATTATTTGTATTATGTTGTCAGCAGGTAATGAATTGATACATCGCAGTGCAAATCATTTTTGCGGAGAACACAAAATGTCTGCCTTATTCCTTATAATGTTTGAACTGATGGGGGAAATGAAAAATTATAATTCTTTACCCTAAATAAAATACACAGTTACCCACCACACAAATATGTCACTCTTTTTGCCTATTAGGAACCATTATACTGTTTGAACCTTTATGATGAGTACAAAGCTATAAATCAATTTGTTCTGCTAAAATCCTTCTAGTTGCAAATATATTAGCAGTATAATTACATTTCCTGTGTGTTTGGTAAACTGTTTTCCACTAATCCAGTTATAATAACATTCTAGAAAAATATGATGACATTCAAGCTGGCAGGAAGCATTCCATGCCTCCAGCTAAGCGACGGCTCCCATAAGCAATATGCTGAGTCTTTAAACCTATGTTAAGACGCAAAATAGAATTCCCTGAGTATGATGTCATTAAAACTGAATGGGGATAATAGAACTAAAGCAAGTCATATAAATTGGCTTCCAATCTTATTAGTCAACATGCAAACAGATCAGTTTTAATGACTAGGAACAAGGTTTTTTTTCCCCAGGAAAGGGGGGGGGGGGGCTTTTCAGTGATGAAACCTACAGCTGATGCAATCACATAGTTTACACCTAATGCTGTCCTTTTACACATCAAACCATCAAAAAATAGTGCATCTTGGCTGCAGACAGACAACATTGTGGTGGACACATCTAAACTAACAAAGGTTTTTGTCCAAACTGTTAACAGCTCATATTATGTAGGAACACTAGAAATGGGCAAAAGAGAATTACACAGAAGCAAATGCAGTTCTCGATCCAAGATGTACAAAATCCTTGGGCTTCAGCTGAAGAACCATACATAAGCTGGCTGTTGGTGACCTATAGGGATGGGCCCGGTGCTCGATTCGAACCCTTGTTCGAATCGAGCACCGGGCGTTCGCTCGCTCGGCGAGCCCAGAACTATTTGGGCCGTTCGCATCACATTCGTGTGATGCGAGCGGCCCGCAATGCATTGCGGCCGGCGCAGTGCATTGCTGGCTGATGATTGGCCAAGCATGCACTGTGACCCCGCATGCTTGGCCAATCACAGCGCCGGAAAGTAGGAGAGCAATAATTGGCTACAGGCAGGACGCCTGTAGCCAATTAAAGCTCAGGGGCTTTAGTACACGCCCCACCATATAAAAGGCCGCCGCGCCGTCGGCCCAGGGCACATGTGTTCCGGCATCTGGAAGAGCAGTCTGCTGATTGATATTCTATGCTTGATTGCTATTCTTCTTCTTTGCTAAACCATTGCCATTCATTCAATTCATCATCATCATTACTGATCATTCATTGCTGCTGATTGCACAGAGTGTGATATTAGCTGCTGCTGGGGATTAGTCTGGTGTGTGTGTGCTGTTAGTACAGCATTGCAGTAGCACCAATCGCAGTGCTGTTAGAACAGCATTGCTCCCCAACTTCTGTCCCAACCTTCTGTCCCATCCCAGGCAGGGATTTATAGGAGCCATATTGTGTTTGTGGCAGCACACATAGCACACATAGGACCTATATTTTCTTGTCAGCAGCACACATAGTACCTATAGTGGGTTTGTGGCAGCACCCATAGGACTTATAGTGTGTTTGTGGCAGCACACATAGGACCTATATTTTCTTGTCAGCAGCACACATAGTACCTATAGTGGGTTTGTGGCAGCACCCATAGGACTTATAGTGTGTTTGTGGCAGCACACATAGGACCTATATTTTCTTGTCAGCAGCACACATAGTACCTATAGTGGGTTTGTGGCAGCACCCATAGGACTTGTAGTGTGTTTGTGGCAGCACACATAGGACCTATATTTTCTTGTCAGCAGCACACATAGTACCTATAGTGGGTTTGTGGCAGCACCCATAGGACTTATAGTGTGTTTGTGGCAGCACACATAGGACCTATAGTGGGTTTGTGGCAGCACCCATAGGACTTATAGTGTGTTTGTGGCAGCACACATAGGACCTATATTTTCTTGTCAGCAGCACACATAGTACTTATAGTGTGTTTGTGGCAGCACCCATAGGACTTATAGTGTGTTTGTGGCAGCACACATAGGACCTATATTTTCTTGTCAGCAGCACACATAGTACCTATAGTGGGTTTGTGGCAGCACCCATAGGACTTATAGTGTGTTTGTGGCAGCACACATAGAACCTATATTTTCTTGTCAGCAGCACACATAGTACCTATAGTGGGTTTGTGGCAGCACCCATAGGACTTATAGTGTGTTTGTGGCAGCACACATAGGACCACCTATATTTTCTTGTTAGCAGCACACATAGTACCTATAGTGGGTTTGTGGCAGCACCCATAGGACTTATAGTGTGTTTGTGGCAGCACACATAGGACCTATATTTTCTTGTCAGCAGCACACATAGTACCTATAGTGGGTTTGTGGCAGCACCCATAGGACTTATAGTGTGTTTGTGGCAGCACACATAGGACCTATATTTTATTGTCAGCAGCACACAAAGTACCTATAGTGTGTTTGTGGCAGCACCCATAGGACTTATAGTGTGTTTGTGGCAGTACACATAGGACCTATATTTTCTTGTCAGCAGCACACATAGTACCTATAGTGGGTTTGTGGCAGCACCCATAGGACTTTATAGTGTGTTTGTGGCAGCACACATAGGACCTATATTTTCTTGTCAACAGCACACATAGTACCTATAGTGTGTTTGTGGCAGCACCCATAGGACTTATAGTGTGTTTGTGGCAGCACACATAGGACCTATATTTTCTTGTCAGCAGCACACATAGTACCTATAGTGTGTTTGTGGCAGCACCCATAGGACTTATAGTGTGTTTGTGGCAGAACACATAGGACCTATATTTTCTTGTCAGCAGCACACATAGTACCTATAGTGTGTTTGTGGCAGCACCCATAGGAGCTCTATTTTTTATACAATATACACTACCCACTACAATGGCTGGAAGACCGCCAAGGAGAAGCAGATCGTCCCGAGGCAAGAACACAGGGCAAGCAGGCTCTGTTTCTAGAGACAACAGTGCTGGTTGTGGACG
This sequence comes from Lithobates sylvaticus, assembly GCA_028564925.1. Lineage (NCBI taxonomy): Eukaryota > Metazoa > Chordata > Amphibia > Anura > Ranidae > Lithobates > Lithobates sylvaticus. The sequence goes on along the minus strand of CM053027.1, from coordinate 541,232,699 downwards.
TGGTCGTGCATCGTCATCAGCACGTGGCCATGGGACACGCTTGTTTTTGTTTTCGGCAGCTGGACAAGTTGAGCCGCATCATGCCGAAGGCTTGGTAGAATGGATGACCAAGCCCTCCTCATCCTCCTCATCCTCTCTCACCCAGGCTCAGGGTACTGGCAGAGCAGCTGCCAACACGTACTCAATGGCATCATCAGCCACCCCTTCCCTAGACCCACCATGTCCTCCTGAGGAGTCCCCCGAACTGTTTGAGCACAGTGTTGGGTACATGCTCCAGGAGGATGCCCAACGATTCGAAGGCTCGGATGATGATACCCAGCTTGAGGAAGGCAGTAGTGTGCGCGCAGAGAGAGGGGATGCTGAAGGACAGCAATCTGGCAGTAATGTTCCGCCAGCTGCAGCTTACTGCCAGGTTTGCTCTAGTGGTGAAGAGGGAGGGGATGATGAGGTCACTGACTCCACGTGGGTGCCTGAAGGGAGAGAGGAGGAGGAGGAGGAGGAGGATGCGGCGGCACATGTCCAACGAGGCAGGATGCCCCCTGGAGGCCAGCTAGAGGCCAGCACACCAACTGAATCACACCGCAGAGCTCCGCCTGTGCAGGGCGCTGCCTCTGCATGTTATCACAAAAGTTCTTTGGTGTGGGCCTTTTTTGAGACGAGTGCATCAGATCGCACCACTGCTATTTGCAATATTTGTCTCAAGCGTATCTCGCGTGGCCAAAACATCAGCGGCTTGGGCACCACAAGCATGAGCAGACATATGTCGACCTGCCATGCAGCTCGTTGGCAGGCGCACATTAAAGACCCACACCAAAGAACAAAGCGGACCTCTCCTTGCTCCTCATCAGCTGGGATCTCCATCCCACTATATCTTCAGTCCTCTCTGAAAGCTGCTCTGAGAGGACTGAAGGTGTAGAATTAGGTGTGTCACAACCAAGTACTTGCAGTACACCGACGTCCGATTGTAGCAGGCAAATTTCCCTGCCCCAGCTGCTGGACCGTCGAAAGAAGTATACTCCCAGCCATCCACATGCCCAGCGGTTGAATGCTAGCTTGGCTAAATTGCTAGCACTTCAACTGCTGCCTTTTGAGTTGGTAGACTCAGCCCCCTTCCGTGAGTTTGTTCAATGTGCGGTTCTTCAGTGGCAGGTTCCCAAACGCCACTTTTTCTCAAGGAATGAGATTCCGTCTCTCTACCGGCATGTGGAAGGCAATGTCCATGCCTCGCTGGACAGGGCGGTCAGCGGTAAGGTGCATATTACCGCTGACTCATGGTCCAGCAGGCATGGACAGGGACGTTATCTGTCTTTCAAGGCCCATTGGGTCACTCTATTGGCAGCTGGGAGGGATGCAGGACAAGGTGCAGTAGTGTTGGAGGTTGTTCCGCCACCACGCCTCCAAAATGCTACTACTGGTTGTGACACACCTCTCTCCTCCACCCCCCTCCTCTTCTTCTTCCTCCATGGCCTCTTCGAGTGCTCTGTCCTCTGAACCAGCGGTGCTCCGTAGGCGTACAAGGGGCTACGCGAGTACGCAGGCAAAAAGATGCCATGCCGTGCTTGCGCTGGTGTGTTTGGGGGACAGGAGCCACACTGGGGCAGAGGTTCTGGCAGCTCTGCAGGGGCAGGCCGAGAGGTGGTTGACGCCACGCCAGCTTAAGCCAGGAATGGTGGTTTCTGACAATGGCACCAACCTCCTCTCCGCCCTGCGACAGGGGCAGCTCACCCATGTGCCCTGTATGGCTCACGTTCTCAACCTGGTGGTGCAGCGGTTCTTGGGCAGGTACCCAGGCTTACAGGATGTCCTGAGGCAGGCCAGGAAAGTCTGTGTGCATTTCCGCCGATCTTATAATGCCAGTGCTCGGCTGGCTGAGCTGCAAAAGGAGCTGAACCTGCCCAAGAACCGCCTAATATGTGACATGCCCACCAGGCGCTACAAGGGTAAGGTTGCGGACCTTATCTTGCCGTTGCAGAGGGAGCAGAGGATGAGACATCTCAGGGAGGCCTTGCAGAAAGGTCTGTGCAATGCGTTCCCAGAAACTGGGAGGTTACAAACTCCTGGTCCTGGACGACGAGTTGCTGAGGCTTCGGTCAGTAACAGAAGGAGCGGTGGGGAAGGTGGACGTCTGACCGATGCGTTCAGACAATTTTTTAGTCCGCAGCCCCAAGGTATGATCGGCTCCAGCAACCATCGCCAGCGTCTGATATACATGGTGCAGGAATACCTAGGGGCAAGGTCAGACTTGGACACCTTTCCCACCGAAAATCCTCTGGCTTACTGGGTCTTGAGGATGGATCACTGGCCAGAGCTTGCACAGTATGCAATTGAGCTACTGGCCTGTCCTGCATCCAGCGTTCTTTCCGAACGCACATTCAGTGCTGCTGGAGGATTTGTCACCCATCACAGGGTGCGCCTGTCCACCGACTCGGTTGATCGACTGACCTTCATAAAAATGAATCAGTCTTGGATCACCACCAGCTACCAGGCACCTGAAGCGGATATAACTGAAAAATGTATAATGTCACATCCCTTCAAGACTGCCTATGCTGATGCTGAGTGACAGTCCTGTTATGTTCACTGACTATCCTCTTCCTCCTCCTCAATGATCCATTCCTTGATAGCTTGGAAGAACATTTTTGTTTCTGGGTGCCACCACACCAGTGCCTAAGGCATAATTTTTAAGCCCCTGTATAACAGGGGCGTGTAATTACAATTTTTTTAAAAAATGCTTCGCAACAGGTGTGACTGCTGTGCTCCAAGTACACTATCTGTGAGGGGTTGCAGTGTTGTGGCACCAGCACCAGTGCCTAAGGCACAATTTTTCAGCCCCTGTTGGGACGTGTAATTACAATTTTTAGGCAATGCTTTGCAACAGGTCTCATTGCTGTGCTCAGAGTACAGTATCTGTGAGGGGTTGCAGTGCTGTGGCACCAGCACCAATGCCTAAGGCACAATTTTTCAGCCCCTGTTTAACAGGGGCGTGTAATTACAATTTTTTAAGCAATGCTTCGCAACATGTCTGACTTCTGTGCTCCAAGTACAGTATCTGTGAGGGGTTACAGTGTTGTGGCACCAGTGCCTAAGGCACAATTTTTCAGCCCCTGTTGGGGCGAGTAATTACAATTTTTAGGCAATGCTTTGCAACAGGTCTCATTGCTGTGCTCAGAGTACAGTATCTGTGAGGGGTTGCAGTGTTGTGGCACCAGCACCAATGCCTAAGGCACAATTTTTCAGCCCCTGTTTAACAGGGGCGTGTAATTACAAATCTTGATCTAATAGTTCACAGCAAGGTCCATTCCTGCGCCCACCAAGAGTAACTGTGAGGGCTTACAGTCTTATGGCAACACCGTCCACCACCACCACCAAAGGCCCAATTTTTCTGCCCTGTTCAACAGGTGCATGCAATTACAAATCTTGATCTAATAACTCACAGCAGGGCCCATTCCTGTGCCCACCAAGAGTAACTGTGAGGGCTTACAGTCTTGTGGCAACACCGTCCACCACCACCACCACCACTACCAAAGGCCCAATTTTTCTGCCCTGTTCAACAGGTGCATGCAATTACAAATCTTGATCTAATAACTCACAGCAGGGCCCATTCCTGTGCCCACCAAGAGTAACTGTGAGGGCTTACAGTCTTGTGGCAACACCGTCCACCGTCCACCACCAAAGGCCCAATTTTTCTGCCCTGTTCAACAGGTGCATGCAATTACAAATCTTGATCTAATAACTCACAGCAGGGCCCATTCCTGTGCCCACCAAGAGTAACTGTGAGGGCTTACAGTCTTGTGGCAACACCGTCCACCACCACCACCAAAGGCCCAATTTTTCTGCCCTGTTCAACAGGTGCATGCAATTACAAATCTTGATCTAATAACTCACAGCAGGGCCCATTCCTGTGCCCACCAAGAGTAACTGTGAGGGCTTACAGTCTTGTGGCAACACCGTCCACCCCCACCACCACCACCACCAAAGGCCCAATTTTTCTGCCCTGTTCAACAGGTGCATGCAATTACAAATCTTGATCTAATAACTCACAGCAGGGCCCATTCCTGTGCCCACCAAGAGTAACTGTGAGGGCTTACAGTCTTGTGGCAACACCGTCCACCGTCCACCACCACCACCAAAGGCCCAATTTTTCTGCCCTGTTCAACAGGTGTATGCAATTACAAATCTTGATCTAATAACTCACAGCAGGGCCCATTCCTGTGCCCACCAAGAGTAACTGTGAGGGCTTACAGTCTTGTGGCAACACCGTCCACCCCCACCACCACCACCAAAGGCCCAATTTTTCTGCCCTGTTCAACAGGTGCATGCAATTACAAATCTTGATCTAATAACTCACAGCAGGGCCCATTCCTGTGCCCACCAAGAGTAACTGTGAGGGCTTACAGTCTTGTGGCAACACCGTCCACCGTCCACCACCACCACCAAAGGCCCAATTTTTCTGCCTGTTCAACAGGTGCATGCAATTACAAATCTTGATCTAATAACTCACAGCAGGGCCCATTCCTGTGCCCACCAAGAGTAACTGTGAGGGCTTACAGTCTTGTGGCAACACCGTCCACCACCACCACCACCAAAGGCCCAATTTTTCTGCCCTGTTCAACAGGTGCATGCAATTACAAATCTTGATCTAATAACTCACAGCAGGGCCCATTCCTGTGCCCACCAAGAGTAACTGTGAGGGCTTACAGTCTTGTGGCAACACCGTCCACCACCACCACCAAAGGCCCAATTTTTCTGCCCTGTTCAACAGGTGCATGCAATTACAAATCTTGATCTAATAACTCACAGCAAGGCCCATTCCTGTGCCCACCAAGAGTAACTGTGAGGGCTTACAGTGTTGTGGCTACACCAACATCTAATGGGGCAAATTTCTGCAGAGTATATACGGCAGGCCCCTACTTTCAAACATCCAACTTACAAACGACTCCTACTTGCAAACGCAAAGAGAAAACAGGAAGTGAGAGGAAATCTACCCCTAGGAAGGGAAATTCGATCCTGTTAGATTTAATTTGGGAAAAAGGTATCTCCTCTCTACTGATGCTTTATCACCAATCCTTGTTTCAATTAAAACCCCACTTTTCCAAAAACATTTGTCATTGGGACGGAAAGTGAGGTGAAATGTTCTGAACAGATGTGCAAAGACAGCAAATGTTACAGGGGTGATAACCCCTCCCTATGTTCTCCAAAAATCTTAAAAATAGATTTTTTGGGGATGGAGCTACACTTCATAATGTACCTGTTCAGATTCTACTTAAGAACAAACCTACAGTCCGTGTCTTGTTTGCACCGCCTGTATACTGCTGTTCAGAGTATATAGGGTTGTAGGTATAGGGTTTTATTTTGGGTGCGGGGTCTTAATATCCATACAAGACCCAAAGGGGCTGGGGTGGGGTGGGGGGGGGGGGGGGTGATGGGGTAGCCATGCCATTTTTCGCAAGGATTTTCAGCCATATGGCCAGGAAAAGACATGACATTAAAGCCGCAAGTGGTTTTAAATGGCTTCTTTTTTTCATTTACAAATGTCATTTTGTGCAGGGACAGTTCTAAACACGGGAAACACATGCCACTTCACAGGCATACTTTAGACACCCCCCAGGTACCATATTTAAAGGAAAATTTCACTTTTTTTTTTTTAAGAACCATACATAAGCTGGCTGTTGGTGACCTAGGAAAAAAGATCCTGTGTATTAATTAAAGCATAAAAATATATATTACTATACAGGATTTATATAGCGCCAACAGTTTGTGCAGTGCTTTACAACATGAGGGCAGACAGTACAGTTGCAATACAAATCAATACAGGAGGAATCAGAGGGCCCCGCTCGTTAGAGCTTACAATCTAGAATGGAGGGTTAAGTGGAACAAAAGGTAATAACTGTGGAGGATGAACTGATGGAGAAAATTAAAATGCAGTTAGGTGTGGGTAGCATAGGCTTCTCTGAAGAGAAGGGTTTTCAGGGATTGTCTAAAAGCTAATAGAGTAGAAGATAATCAGACAGATTGGGGTAAGGCATTCCATAGGATTGGAGAGGTTCTGGAAAAGTCCTGGAGGCGAGCATGGGAGGAGGTGACGGGGGATCTAGAGAGCAGGAGGCCTTGAGAGGAACAAAGACAATGAATAGGTTGGTATTTTGAGACTAGGCTAGTGATGTAGCTGGGGGCCAAGTTGTGGATGGCTTTGTAAGTCATTGTTAGTATTTTTAATTTAATTTGTTGGGTGAGCGGAAGCCAGTGGAGGGATTGACAGAGAGGAGTAGCAGACACAGACGATTGGTAAGGTGGATGAGTCTGGCAGCAGCATTCATGGTGGATTGAAGGGGGTATAAATGGTATACTTTGGCTTGTCCAAAGTTAGAGTTTATGGAGTAAACTTTTGCAGTAAAATGCAAGAAAAGGAGGCTACATCATTCTCAAACAGCCAATGTAGTCTTGCAAAGAGAACTCCCTCTGAAATGCAATGCTAGGCAACAAAGATGCTCTCTGTACCTCCTGTCACCCGGAAGGCTTCTACACTACCTCCCCCTGACATAGTGTGTGCGCTATAAACTGGATGAACCTGCCCCACTGTCCATCCACCTCTGACTGCAAAAAAGCTAAAGAATGCAAGGCAACTTACATAGTTAGTCTGATTGAAAAAAAGACACAAGTCCATTTATTTCAACCAGGTCCTTGCCAGGTCCTCTCCAGGATTTAGCAGATCCACCATCTTGCCTCTATCCAGACCTGAGCTATTATATTACTGACATCTGATATTGTTATTCACTGCATGGACCTCCTGCTACCAGTCATCCTGGCTGCCGTCTTCTACTCACAGGACACAACGGATCCAGACTCACAGCATTCACTCAGCCCTCCATCTCTGACAACTTTCAGAAGAGTGAGCCTGATCTATATACACCTAAGTTTTCTATGGTTATATTATGTCCACGTGTTATTCTCTTACCATCAAGTATAAATTTACTTATTCTACAGTCTTTATTATTTGGAGAAATCACCTCTATAGTGTTAAAAATACTGTGATGCCCAGTGTTGCAAAAAAATGAAAAACAGTTAGTGATGCTAAGTGATACACATTCTTTTTGGTTAGAATTTAAAATATATTATTTTTATCTGCTCTGTGCAGTGATATTGCACAGAAAGGTCCCCATGCAATACTTTTTTTTCAGCGATGTCAACTGTCTTCATAGAAAGCAAGGATACATGTGCATCTCAAGGGCATGGTAGACTGAATGTAGTATCACTGCATTTGCTATTATTGTAACTGCTATAAAATTCCTCCAGTTATTATTACTAAAGTCCAGCTGCATAGCTGCTGTGTTGTTTTATTTGGGCTGCCACAGCCAGTGCCAGGACAAAGTCATCTGGTGCCCAGGGCGAAGATGGAAAACTGAACCCCCCCCCGTTGTGAAAGCTACTGCGCCTACAAACGATAAAAATACTGGAAAAATGTTTTATACTGGTATTGATGGTGACCAGCGACTTATGCATAGTTCACACTGGGGCAACTAAGTTGCCTGACAAGTCACACCCCAGAAAGCAAAACGAGTGTGAAGGCTTTAAGGTGAAGCAGAGAGACAGAACACACAGACCCTGCATTCTTTTCTCACAGGTAGAGATCTAATGTAAGAAACAGGATTTCTGCTGGTTTAAAGGAATGCAAGTCTGTGTTCTGTCCCTCTGATGATGAAGATATTTCACAGCCCAGTGTCAGGATGGACCTGAACAGACTGTAAGAGCATGTCCTACTCGGATCCTGTTCCCCTCTCTGCTGCCTGCACTAAACAACCAACCTACCATTCTGCTGCCCCTCTCCCTATCACTGACTATCCATGCTGCTGCTTTCTATTCTTGAAGCAAAGGAAAAAAAAAACTCACTGTGACTCAGAGGAGCAGAGGGGTCATTTTAGCCACTCCTCCTCCACTCCACCACCTCCTCCTCTGGAACTGCTGCTTAAAGTTGTCCAAATCTGGCAGCAGTGGAAAGGGGAGGGGCTGGAGTAGCATGATTGGCTAAGAATTGGCATGTGACTGCACAGATTCTTCCCTATGCTGACCAAGCACTGGTATGACATCATCCTTCATCTCCTTGCTGTGCTGTGAGTTTTGCCAGCATAGCTTTCTGAGCATACAAGCAGGGGTGGGCTGGGGGCGGGAGCACTGCTCGCTTCAGGAGCCGGGTCTGCTGCAGTCATTATGACAAGCAGGAGACCTGGTCTGAAATTCAATTGGCAGCAGATGGGCGAGCGCCACTCGCATTAACATTGGAGTCAACGAGGAGAGGGAGGGGGGAAGAAATCCACTGCAGGAGCTGACAGGCGTTCTCTCACTTGTGAGATTACCCCCCCTGAAAGAGAAGTGAGGGGCAGGGCGAGACTGGTCTCAGGCTTGTGCCGGGTGCAGGAGAGCACTCAGCGCATGCTGTTGTTATCTATGTAGCGCAGCCAGTACATTAGCACTTCTACTGTGCCCCCCTTCCTCCAGTAAATGGTCCCGCCCAGGGCATCCGCCCCCCCCCCCCCCCCCCCCCCCCTACCAGCCCCCCCCCCCCCCCCCCCCCCCCCCCCCCCCCCCCCCCCCCCTTGTACCGGCCCTGGTCACAGCTCTCTCTGTATTATATGGTGGTCTTTGTTCCAGGAGTTTTTCTATACTTATATATATAAAACGGCACTGAATTTTTTTTAAACATTATTTTGTATTTTACTATGGACCGAGGACATATCCTTAAAGCCCATCCCACTTTTAGTTGCAATTTGGTCACCTCCACTATTTGGCACAGTGTGTATAATGCACTGTAAATAGCCATGCCCATCCCTATTCACAGGTATTAAGATTTCAAAAGTTCTGCCTATGCCTATATGCCTGGTTATGCCTATTATTGAATTACCAGATAACCCTTGCACACAATGTTTGAATCCTACATAAACCACAGGATATTGCTCAGCTTCTGAGAAAAGATTTGCTGCCTTTATTGTAGGTATTGGGTGCAGCTGGAAGATGCATTGTTGTAACTGAAGTTCTGGAGTGAGACTATATCATATGATAAGCCTCTTTAACCGGTTCCCGAAACGGCGCACGACGATGTACGTTGTCAGAATGGCACGGCTGCGCAAATGGGCATACCTGTACGTCCCTTTGAATTTGCCGCCGTGCCATCCCGTGCCCGCCGATGCAAGCTCCGTGAGTAGGATCGTGGGTCCCGCGGACTCGAAGTCCGTGGGGATACTCGCAATCGTCTCACAATGTGTCAAAATTTTCAGATGTGTCTGCCATAATTTCGCAGTCATTATAAAAATCGCTGAACGCCGCCATTACTAATAAAAAAAATATTAATAAAAAAATAAAACTATACCCTATTTTGTAGACGCTATAACTTTTGCGCAAACCAATCAATAAACGCTTATTGCGTTTTTTTAACCAAAAATATGTAGAAGAATATGTATCGGCCTAAACTGAGGAAAAAAAAAATGTATATATTTTTTGGGGATATTTATTATAGTAAAAAATAATGCTTTTTTTCAAAATTGTCGCACTTTTTTTGTTTTTAGCGCAAAAAATAAAAACGCAGTGGTGATCAAATACCACCAAAAGAACGCTCTATTTGTGGGAAAAAAAGGACGTCAGTTTTGTTTGGGAACCACGTTGCACGACCGCGCAATTGTCAGTTAAAGCGGCGCAGTGCCGAATCGCAAAAAAGTGCTCTGGTCTTTGGCCAGCCAAATGGTCCGGGGCTGAAGTGGTTAAAATTTTTCCCACCTCATTTACACTACATTAATTTTATATTTTAAAACAGTATTGTTTTATAAATTTTGTATGCAGCTGAACCATTCAAGTTGGTCTTTAAGAAAATCTCTTACTTTCTATAAATATTGCAGAACATTTAAAGGTGTAAAATGAGTGTTTGATTGAATGCGAATTGCTGATTTCTTGCCCAGTGGTTCAGCGACCTACAAATTAAATAAGGCAATCACAGCTGATTTTCCTTGACCTCAGCTACAGCTATGAGATTTAATTTGTGATGTTATGATAAAGTAAGTCGTCTTGTTAAAACTGTCAGTTACAGTTTGCTGGAACACTTAATTACGCTCCACTGAATCTTGGCTTATTCCTTATCATAGTAGAACTCTGCGATACTCCTTTTATAATATTAATAAAATTAAAATCCTGATGCCACACTGTCAGAGGTTTGGTAGCTTTTTTAGACAAGGTTTCCATTTGAATTAAAATTTTAGAGTTAAAAAATCCCAAAACACAACATAGTGTAGCCATAAGTAGTCCAATTACTGCAAGCAATGTTCCCAATTTTGAGCACTGCTTTCAACTTTCAAGTTCTTTGTAGGTGAAGGTACTGTTATTGCACAGGGAGATTAAGGCTGCAGTCACACTTCAGCGTTTTTAATTGCGGGCGAATTTTCTGCGAATCTACCCGCGATTTGAAAGCGCTAATTTGTGAATGGCAAATCGTGGGACTCACATTTGACATGCCAATTATTTGAATGACACCTCAAATCGCGGCGCGGGTCTGCCGCGATTGTCGCACGATAAATCGTGCTGGAATCGCGGCTAGCATGTCGCCCAAAAAAAGTTTAGGAGCTAATTTTGGGCGACATGCCTCCCACTATGGATATTGTCGTGATTGCAGCGCAATTTATCGTAAGACAATGGCGGCAGACCCGCACCGCGATTTGAGGTGTTATTCAAATGAATGGCATGTTAAACGCAAGTCCCGTGATTTGCCTTTCACACATCAGTGCTTTCAAATTGCGGGCAATTTTGCGGCAAATCTGCCCACGATTCGAAACGCTGAAGTGTGAATGCAGTCTTATGCCTTGTACACACGGTCGGACATTCCGACCACAAAAGCCGTCTGATTTTTTCTGACAGGTTTTGTCCGAAACTTGTCTTGCATACACACGGTCGCACAAAGTTATCGGAAAATTTGATCGTTCAGAACGAGGTGACGTATAAAACGTACAACGGGACTACGTAGAGGCCAGTAGCCAATAGCTTTCGTCTCCAAATTTTTTCTGAGCATGCGTGGCACTTGCGCGTTGTGCGTTGGAATTCTCGACACACGATCGGAAAAAGTCTGATCGGATTTTATTGTCGGAAAATTTTAGATCCAGCTCTCAAACTTTTTCTGTCGGAAATTCTGACGGAAAAAGTACGATAGAGCCCACGCGCGATCGGATTTTCCGACAACATAATCCGATCGGACTTTTTCTATCAGAAATTCTGACCGTGTGTACAAGGCATTACAGTTAATGCACTGGGAGCACCTTTTTGCAAGTCTTCCTTGCAATTCTCCCCATTCCTTTACTCATCTACAGTGGTGTGAAAAAGTGTTTGCCCCTTCCTAATTTCCTGTTCCTTTGCATGTTTGTCACACTTAAGTGTTTCGAACATCAAACCAATTTAAACAATAGTCAAGGACAACACAAGTAAACACAAAATGCAATTTGTAAATGAAGGTGTTTATTATTAAAGGTGAAAAAAAATCCAAACCATCATGGCCCTGTGTGAAAAAGTGATTGCCCCCCTTGTTAAAACATACTATAACTGTGGTTGTCCACACCTGAGTTCAATTTCTCTAGCCACACCCAGGCCTGATTATTGCCACACCTGTTCACAATCAAGGCATCACTTAAATAGGAGCTGCTTGACACAGTAAGGTCCACCAGAAGATCCTTAAAAGCTACACATCATGCCGAGACCCAAAGAAATTCAGGAACAATTGAGAAAGAAGTAATTGAGATCTATCAGTCTGGAAAGGGTTATAAAGCCATTTCAAAGCTTTGGGAATCCAGCGAACCACAGTGAGAGCCATTATCCACAAATGGCGAAGACATGGAACAGTGGTGAACCTTCCCAGGAGTGGCCGGCCGCCCAAAATTACCCCAAGAGCGCAGCGACGACTCATCCAAGAGGTCACAAAAGACCCCACAACAACGTCCAAGGAACTGCAGGCCTCACTTGCCTCAGTTAAGGTCAGCGTTCATGCCTCCACCATCAGGAAAAGACTGGGCAAAAATGGCCTGCATGGCAGAGTTCCAGGAGAAAACCACTGCTGAGCAAAAAGAACATCAAAGCTCGTCTCAATTTCTCCACAACACATCTTGATGATCCCCAAGACTTTTGGGACAACATTCTGTGGACCGATGAGACAAAAGTGGAACTCTTTGGAAGGTGTGTGTCCAAGTATACTGGCGTAGAAGGAACACTGCATTTCAGAAAAAGAACATTTACCAACAGTAAAATATGGTGGTGGTAGTGTGATGGTCTGGGGCTGTTTTGCTGCTTCAGGACCTGGAAGACTTGCCGTGATAAAAGGAACTATGAATTCTGCTGTGTACCAAGAGATCCTGAAGGAGAATGTCCGACCATCTGTTCGTGTACAAGTCCACCACCGAATGGCTGAAGAAAAACAAAATGAAGACTTTGGAGTGGCCTAGCCAAAGTCCTGACCTGAATCATGCTCGAAAACCCTCTAATGTAACTGAATTAGGACAATTCTGCAAAGATGAGTGGGCCAAAATTCCTCCAGGACGCTGTAAAAGCCTCATTGCACGTTATCGCAAACGCTTGGTTGCAGTTGTTGCTGCTAAGGGTGGCCCAACCAGTTATTAGTTTTAGGGGGCAATCACTTTTTCACACAGGGCCATGATGGTTTGGATTTTTTTTCACCTTTAATAATAAACACCTTCATTTACAAATTGCATTTTGTGTTTACTTGTGTTGTCCTTGACTATTGTTTAAATTGGTTTGATGTTCCGAAACACTTAAGTGTGACAAACATGCAAAGAACAGGAAATGAGGAAGGGGGCAAACACTGCCGTCGTGTTATTGAAAGAAAAAAGCATTCCTGCCGCTGTGGTGTCACTAGAAGGCAAACAGTGCCTCTGTGTAAGTGGTGTCGCTAAGAGGAAAAATGGTGCTACATCAGTGTCAGTGGAAACGAATGAGTATGTGTTGGTGGTGTCAGTGAAAGGAAAAAAAATTCCCTGTGTTGGCGGTGTCCCCAGAAGGAAAAAAAAGTGTAACTGTGTCAGGGGGTCACTGGAAGGAAGAAAATGTTGCACATCAAGATGAAAAAAAAATGGGCTCAGGTAAATTAGATAAAGTAGACATTCCAAGCTATTTAGTAAAAGTAAGAGAGTGGGTACTGGCAAGTGGAGCTGTTTTTTCGCTACTGCATTGGAAATGCTCGTTTGTTACTGATGGCATGTAAGTGCAATCTTTTAAGAGTCAATAAATAATTTTAAACTGGATTACGCTATGCTTCGTCTCCCGTTTTATATATACTGCATGTAACCTTGTGAACGTGAGCTGGAGGTTGGACCGAGAATGTGTCTGATGCTGGGATTACCTTCCATATCATTGATGAGACCACTGATGTTTCCACAACTGACATAGAACTTGTTTTGACCACCTTAATTGGGGTTTAGAACTGGTAAGCCCCCACTTTGTAGCACATGGTGGAATGCCTTTTCAAGCAAAATATTTATATTCCTCTTTTGGGTGATGTCTCCATTTTTATTAGAACTGTGAAATAATGGATAGTTGGATATACTACCTTTTTGTCACTTATAATGACCATTTCTGAGCTGAAGTTTTTTCACTTTTCTGGGACTTATAAGTTGTAATTACTTTGTATGAACTTTTATATCACTGTTACACTGTTGTCTGGAGAGGCCTGCGTGTGACTAGGCATGGCGTTTAGGCCTACAGCTGTCTCTGCCTGCCTGGAGGAAGCTGGAGGCAGGATGGAGTCCCAGAAGAGGATACTGCTGTAGGTTTCTGCAGGGCTTTTACACTGGAGTAGGAGCTAGTTGACTAATTCTGGAGGAGAAGATTGTAGCTACCCACATCATCTCCTAAAGGCTGCTAGAATACAGGATTGTAAGTCCCAACTTGAAGGCTCCTTCTTGTACAAAAGAATGTGGAGTCCTGGAGCTCTGCAGAAGGTTCTAGAGCAGTGTTTCTCAATTCCAGTCTTCAAGCGGCACCGACAGTTCATGTTTTCAGGGTTTCCATTATTCTGCACAGGTGATTTGATCACTTTCACTGCCTTAGTAATTACCACAGCCATTTCATCTGAGCGAAATCCTGAAAACATGACCTGTTGGTGCGCCTTAAGGACTGGAATTGAGAAACACTGTAGAGTTTCCTTCTCTACTGTGGAATGCAGTAAAGAATAAATTACATATTTATTTCATGAAGGTGACTGGCAAGCAATTTTTGCAAATCCCCCATCACACACCAAGGACTCAGCAAATATCAGCCCACCCTGTAGTGGGAGCCCACTAGCCTTTAGGGGTTGGTGGGGGACAGTTTGTCTAGTCAACTGTTTTTGATTAAATAAAGTGACAATGTAATGTCTACTGGGGAAAATCATGGACACTATAATCCAGAATTCATAGAGCTACAGTGAGTGGTTATAAGATATTTCTTATTGTTATAATTTTCCCTTTATAAGTCAGTCTGCAAGGAGCATCTACTACTCACCTCCATGTCCTGCTACAAAAGTTAAACATAAATGGCAATCCGAGGAGGCTGTAAATAGACATAGAAACGGACACAGTTGCTTTTTGTTCAACTGCTGTCTACTGTAGGGCTTACTTGCTCGGAAACCCACAATTTAAGCTCCCTGGGTCTTTTCTCCCTGGTTGCAACTGCAGCCAGGCAAACAGTCAATCCTTTGGTTCAATGAACAATCTAGGGGTATGCTTTTCTGATGCTTTATTGCAGAACTTAATCTTGGATAGGAGTAGGGTAATTGTGGGATACTCCAGCAACTCAAGCAGCATCTTTCCAGTATCTTCCAGACACCTTTGCCAGTGATACCAGACCAGATCCCCAGACAAAAGTCAATCAGTCAGCTCCAGCAACTTTTAGCAGAATAGGCCCAACAGCTAGCCTAGTTGGGCCCTCGATGAACAGTGGACATATAGCAAGTCTACAGCAGCCCTCCAGGCTGGGATCTCCTCCACTGGGAAATGAACCCCACTGCTTCAGGTCACATAGTATTTATGCTCCTTCTCAGCCACCATCTGGTCACCTCTTCCCAGGGTTGCATAAAAATGTAGCTGTTTATTTGACATTCCCAGCGCACTATCTTCCAGAACCTTTTCAGAAAAACAAGGGAAGCAGCCAAACCTGCAAGCCAGTAAAACACAGAACCTACCAAAACAATCACATGCAACTCAAATGATTACATAGTCCCGTTGTACATTTTATACCTCACCTTGTTCTGAATGATCGGATCGACTGTGTGTGTGCAACACAAGTTTTGGACAAAATCCGTCGGAAAAAATCAGACGGATTTTGTGGTCGGAATGTCCGACCGTGTGTACAAGGCATAATAATGACCAGATCCTAAAAGAGACTTAGGAAAGCTAAACTATCAATTCTGCTAAGTTGACTGAAGCTTAGCACCACTAGATATAAATAGACACACTACTTAGGACAGGGTGGCTACATATGCATGCAGCCAGTTATTCTTTTTCATTATGTGGACTAGCAAAAGAAATGGCACAGTGGCCATTGTTGAAGTGACTTGCATAATGTGCAAAAGCTTGTTTGTGCCCAGAAAAGAAATAAGCAGCATTAGAAACAGGCTTGCTT
The DNA here is from genome assembly GCA_028564925.1 of Lithobates sylvaticus. Classification (NCBI taxonomy): domain Eukaryota; kingdom Metazoa; phylum Chordata; class Amphibia; order Anura; family Ranidae; genus Lithobates; species Lithobates sylvaticus. Next base: position 541,217,069 of record CM053027.1, on the reverse strand, counting down.
CAGATCTTAAACTCTAGGAACTTTTCATACAAGCTGTACAATTAATGTATTGTACATTTTGTGATCTTCTTGAAGTTCTTAGGTAAATGAGAAACCTTTAAAGTGTCATTAAGCTCAGACTATAAAAAAAACTCTCATTATACACTATATAACAGAGTGTTCATACTCACAAAGCCACTATAGCATATATTTTGTGTAGAGTAATATATATTTGGTTGATCCTGCCTTCAGCTGTGCCTCCCATCTTCTCTGTGTCTCTACTGCAGGTTGAGATTGTGTAGACCAGCTGGTGATCTCTGCAGAGCATGCTCTATTTCAGTTCCTTTCTAAGCACTCCATTTGCTCAGTTTTCTTATCTGTGCAGCCCACATGACTATAGAGTCACACATGTGGTCATATGCACAGTAGTAAATTATACTCCCCTCCCTTCCACCTCCTCCATGTCCTGCTAAGCACTATGGGGGAGGGATATAGTATGCTGATTGATTACATTCATTAAGAAGCTAACAAAAATAGCTTCTAACTATAACATAGAAGCTTTAATATAATTAATATAGTATAATATATTAGATTGAATATAAATAAGTATTAAATATATCTAATGTAATTGCTAGTACCTGTAATGTAAAATAGATGCAGATGCCATCTGAACAAAATGAAAGCAAGTGTCAATAGTCTTTGATTCTGTCTACACCAAATTTAATGCACAAAAAATACACACATTTGATGTTACATAGTTACATAGTAGGTGAGGTTGAAAAAAAGACACAAGTCCATCAAGTCCAACCTATGTGTGTGATTATATGTCAGTATTACATTGGATATCCCTGTATGTTGTGGTCGTTCAGGTGCTTATCTAATAGTTTTTTTAAACTATCGATGCCCCCCCGCTGAGACCACCAGCCGTGGAAGGGAATTCCAAATCCTTGCCTCTCTTACAGTAAAGAACCCTCTACGTAGTTAAGGGTTAAACCTCTTTTCTTCTAATTTTAATGAGTGGCCACGTGTCTTGTTAAACTCCATTCCGCAAAAAATGTTATCGCTATTGTGGGGTCACCAGAAAGGTATTTGTAAATTTAAATCATATCCCCTCTCAAGCATCTCTTCTCCAAAGAGAATAAGTTCAGTGCTCGCAACCTTTCCTCATAACTAATATCTTCCAGACCCTTTATTAGCTTTGTTGCCCTTCTTTGTACTCGCTCCATTTCCAATACATCCTTCCTGAGAACTGGTGTCCAGAACTGGACAGCATACTCTAGGTGCGGCCAGACCAGAGTCTTGTAGATTGGGAGAATTATCGTTTTATCTCTGGAGTTAATCCCCTTTATAATGCATGCCAATATTCTGTTTGCTTTGTTAGCAGCAGCTTGGCATTGCATGCCATTGCTGACCCTATCATCTACTAGGACCCCAGGTCCTTTTCCATTCTAGATTCCCCCAGAGGTTCTCCCCACAGTGTATAGATTGCATTCATATTTTTGCCACCCAAATGCATTATTTTAAATTTTTCTACATTGAACCTCATTTGCTATGTAGTTCCCCACCCCATTCATTTGTTCAGATCTTTTTGCAAGGTTTCCACATCCTGCGGAGAAGTTATTGCCCTGCTTAGCTTAGTATCGTCTGCAAATACAGAGATTAAACTGTTTACCCCACCCTCCAGGTCGTTTATGAACAAATTAAATAGGATTGGTCCCAGCACACACACCACTACCCACCTATGACCATTCCCAGTACTCCCCATTTATAACCACCCTCTGAACTTGCCCTTGTAGCCAGTTTTCAATCCATGTACTCATCCTATGGTCCATTCCAAGATGCCGGGATGACTCATCCCGGCATCTTTCTGGTGCCTCCTGGCTTCCGGGAAAGTTGGTGAACCTTCTAGAACTAGTGGGTGGAGGTAAGGAGGAGCTGACTTAAATATTTATGGGCTCTCACCGGGGAGTCCGGTGGAAGATGGAGAAGTAGTGCTGTGGGAGGCTGTCAGTGGCCCTTGAGAGAACCTTGCTGGGGAGGGGTTTTACCTCTGTCTGGGAGCTCAAGGAAGCTGGCATGGAAGGATCTCACCACAGGTAGCAGTTGGAGGATTCCTGCTGGGGAGGCAACAGAAGGAGCAAGCAGAGACAGTGAGTAGATCAGCATGGTGCAAGGACAAGACAAGGGGAAAGACTGTCAGCTGTAACAGTGCTCTCTTGAAGACCACAGTGTGCCAAGTCTTCATCTAACCTTGCCCTGGGAAATCTCCATGTGTGTGTGCCAGTCGGGCAGGACTGGTGCAGCGAGTCAGTTGGGAGGACTGGGAGGAAGAGCAGCCAGGCATGGCTGGTGGCAGCCAGGTGGGCTAGCATTCTGTAGGCAAGTGGAACTGGGATCAGTGGCCACAGGGAAGCAAAGGAGAGACGTTATGCTGTTCACTCCATTTGTGCTACTTTTGTCAAAGGACTGAGAGTTTCTGCCTGTAATGGGGCTTTGCTAAACTAATGATATACTGTTAGTTTCACCAGAGTCAGGAGCACGTACTAGACAAGGGGACCAAGTTTGTGCAGGATTAAGGAAGAAGAAGATCTGTGTAAATTGGGAGGAGGTTGTCTTTGTTCTGTCCTTGGACATTTTCAGGTTGGGCATCCCATAATTCCCCTACCCCGTCCAAGTTATCATCCTCTAATAAAAAACAACAAAACAAGCCAAAGACTGATTTTTATGTGTTAGAGTGAATGAAGGAAAAGCTAAGTGACTGGCTGTGCAGCAGTGCTACACATAGTTAGTCTGGTTAAAACAAGATACAAGTCCATCCAGTTCAACCAATAGATACATTTTTGAAAAGGACCAATTGCGTTCCACACATTTCTCATGACAGCTGTATTTTAAGTCCATTCATATTTTCAGAATACATGTGTAACTCCATTGCACTTCAGGTGCCTTTAAAAGGAAAAAAAAAATTTAAAGCCTGAATCTCCAATACCTTTATTATAAGACTATTGTGCAATGGCCTCTAGCATAAGCTGCTGTGACACACGAGGAAGTAATTAATCAAAATTGAAATAAAATATTGTAATAAAATCATAGCTTGATACATCCCAAAACTCGTAGCATAATTTCCTCCCTCTGTTATTCCAGGGGTGACATATTTCTATACAAGCTCAATATTTTTTAGAATTGTTTGCTGCAGGCAACATGCAAGCTATATTATTTATGTGGATTATTCAGCAAACGTAGGCTTATTGCTAAATCTGGTCAGTCTTGCCTTGTGCTTGATTTATTGCATGCTTGGCATATTTTTCTTCACCAGCAGGCATGTAAAAGAATTGTAAAAGAAATCCCCCTCAAAATTCTCAAACAACTATAGAAACCTTATAAGATGTGAATGTTCCTTGTCATCTTTAATTTGTGTGTAGTTATGTCTGCTGATGCATTGACCCACACTGTGTCTTACAAGAACCTCCTAGTGATAAAAGGAGGTCCTCCAATGACAGCTGTCAATATGGGCAGCCATAATGCAAAACTTGATGTTTGTATACCCTCTGCTCCAAGGACCCCCATCACAATAAATTAGAAAAATCAGGTCTTTAATTCGAAATCTACTGGCCAGTCAGATGATCATGTCATGTCACAGGTTATTTTTGTTCTAGTCTAAGGGTGGCAGTGTGCCACACTTACATCTACACTCAGGTAGCGCTCAGGTGTGTGAGCACTGTGTAATGTAGTAGCATGGTGAGTTAAATGGAGGTAAAGGCTAATGTAGCACCCTCTAGTGTAAGCTAGAAGTTAGTACAGGTAAATTTACTGGCTCATCTTAAAATGAGTCTTTTGGATCTGGGTCAGGGGTTTACCAAAGTTCAGGGCTGGGTGACTCATACTTGCATCTCTATGATGCCTCCCCCTAGTCTAAAAGGTTGGAGAATCTTCTAGAACTAGAGGGTGTAGGTTAGGAGGAGCTGTATAGAATATTTATGGAGCCTTGACCAATCCTCAGAGGTAGGCTGGCAGGGGGATGAGACCAGTGATGTAAGTAACTGAGTTAAAATAAACAGAGTTACTTAACGCAGTTACTTTAGAGGGTAACAAGTAATCTAACTGATTACTCTTCCCCTCATGGTAATGCAGTTCCCATTACTTGGGCGGCGTTACCGCAATTACATCTACCGCCACTAGATGGCAGTAGTGTAATTCCGGTGTCCTGACGAAAAAGTTCCCCCGCCGGATAAGGACCCCCCTGTACTGCGCAGGCGCAGCGCTTGCGCAGTACTAAGGAATACGGCGCTTACGAAATTGCCAAACCTAAACAGCTCTGAGTGAACTCTACACCGCGCAGGCGCAGTTAACATGTAATTGTACGAGGCGATGCCGCACGCTCCCAATGCTTGTGCTACTTTTTTATATTCTAAACGTGTAACTAAGGGGCGGGTCTAGTAGTACTGTAACCAAGGGGCGCATTTATTATTATTGTTATATATCGAGCTCTGCCCATTAATTTAACATTCGCCCTCTTCTGTAGCCATCCGCCCCTTACACAATATAATAATAATAGACCCCCCCTTGCTTACACGCTATAACAGATCTGACCCTTGGTTAGAGTGATAATAGAGCAGCCCCTTGGTTACACGATATATAACAATAATAACAAATGCGCCCCTTGGTTACAGTAATACTAGACCCGCCCCTTAGTTACACGTTTAGAATATGAAAAAAAAAAGTCACAGTTATTTTGCTGCGTAACTAATTACTTTTCCAATGTAGTAACTGAGTTACTAATGCAATTACTTTTTGGGAGAAGTAATTTGTAACTTAACTAATTACTTTTTTAAAGTAAGATGACCAACACTGGATGAGACCACTCCATAAATAGATATGGGCCATGCCAACAAGAGCAGTCGGGTGGAAGATGGTGATCCAGTGTTGAGGAGGCTGTTGGTGGCCCTGAGGGGTGCCCCCTAGTCTGGGGGGGGGGGTCCTGCCTTGGGTGCTAGAAGGATCCTATCAAAATCACAAAGGGAGGAGGCTTTCCTGGAGGCATGGGAGCAAGAGAGGACAGAATGAGTAGTCAACACTGTTGGGGGCTAACAAGGGGGGGAGACTGCCTGAAGACGGTGATGTGCTTAAGTCTTCATCCTTCCCTGAGAGATCTCCTGAGAGTCAGCCGGGTGGGCTGGTGAAGAGTCAGTCGGGTGGACTGGTGTGGAAAGTTAGCCTGGAGGGCTAGTGAAAGGGGCAGCTGCAGCCAGGTGAGTTGGCAGTGCTTGAAGAGGTGGTGCTGGGATCAGTGGCCTCAGAGGAGAAGTTACAAGCTGTTTCACTACATCTGTGCTACACAAAAAGGGTCTGTGAGTTTCTGCCTGTCAGTGAGTGGCTGCTGCAGCTGATGGGAGGGTGCGCCCACAACAGGGGAGCAATGGAAGCCAGCGCATGACATCATGGATGTGTGAATTAATTTCCATTGTCAATTCACTGACTGACCAAAAGGAGCCGAAGCTTAGAGATCACCGACCACACCGAAGGAGATTAAAAAAAAGGTAATTTACAAACAGTATTCAGCATGTGTATGAACAGGGGGAAGGCAACATTTTTAAACCTGGTTTTTGTTAGCCTTTACTTCCATTGTAGATGATACTGGCTCTCATTCAGCCTGGAAGACTGGCAACATCAGGTGGTGGAAAGAAATTACTACTGGGGCAGCTCTAGATGGAGCACATTGCAGCCAAAGTTGTTTTTTTTATTTTTACTTTTAATTAAAGCGGTTCTGCACACATTTCATTTAGTAAATCTCTTTGCCCTCCAAATCAGGCAAAGAGTACTAAATGAAATGTGTTTTTTTTTTTTTCACTTACCTTGATAATCGCCGACTTCCTGTCCTCTGTCTCTGCGGTGGTGGGCGGGGTCTGTGCGGGGATCCTCGTCACGCCGCACTGTCTCCTGGATCTGGTGTCATTGATCCCAGGAGTCTGTGCGGGCATCTTCCGAAATCTCGCGAGATTTCAGCCACATCTTCCGAAATCTCGCGAGATTTCGACCACATCTTCCGAAATCTCGCAAGATGTTGGCCACATCTTCCGAAATCTCGCGAGATGTCGGCCACATCTTCCGAAATCTCGCGAGATTTTGTGCCGACATCTCGCAAGATTTCGGAGAACGTGAGATGCGCTTCGCCGTTACTGCGCACGCGCGAGATCGGCGCAGTAACGGCGGTGCATGCTGGGCCATCTGGAGTGCCTGTGTGGGTTCAAATGCCCACAGGCAAGTTGGCCCCCAGCATTAAAACATTTCTAGAAATAATAAATCTATTTGAAAGAAGACAGTGCAGAACCGCTTTAACTATTTTTTTTTTTCTTTTGCTGTAGCTCTGCTTTCAGGTAGATAAAATCCCTAAATGGATGATACTTTATTTGCTAAAGCACTGTTCATCATAAATAATAGCCACATTTTTTTTCATAAACTATTGTTTTTAATGTTTTTCATCCTTTTTGTGCATCTCAGTACAGCCGATCTCTATTAGCCTCATTCAGCAACTAACTGTCTGCAAGTTCTTGTAGGCAGGTTGCCTACAGAATGTTAGGAAGTGAGGTAGTTTCCCAGTTTTTTCTGGGCTCTGCACTCTCCCCTTTGCTGTAAATTAAAGGGGGAAGAACTCTGCACACAGAGAGCTGCTGTCTGCATGGGAGAAAAGATGCTATCTCCAGCAGGGGCGGACTGACCATTCGGCCACTCGGGGGCCCCATCAGGGTTGCCAGCCTCAGTAAAACCAGGGACAGTATGTCAAAATCTGTGTTTTTTTTACATCTTTCTCTGAAATGTCCCTTACCGACATCCATTTGGTCTAAGAATCCAGAGATTATAGCTGCCCCACCTCTCCAGTACCTTCTCAGCCAATAGAAACATGTCTGTGTATACTGTGTGATTGTATACTGTGCGTGTTTATACTGTGTGGCCACATAATCTCTGATTGCCTGGGGGCCCCATAATCTCCTATTGCCCGGGGCCCCATGAGTTGTCAGTCCGCCCCTGATCTCCAGCTATTTCAGGGGGATTCTCTTGGTGAACATGCTGTGAGTGGTGTGGAATAGGACTGCTCTGCCTTGCTGTCCGTTGGAGGCACCAGGAATCAGGAGGGTGTGGGCTCAGCAATGTCCCTCCTATATGCAACATACATCAGGCAACAGTGTGCAGGGACACGGGACAATATTTTTTAAAGGACCTTTGTACTTTTATTACTGCACACAGTGACACGGCTCTTCTCCAATTCAGGGAACTGCTTTAATGTTGGATTTTCACATGACTGCAGTCCCTGTCTGGTTCCAGACATTGGTGGGTGAGTTCACGGTGAAAGGTACTCCCACATGCAGGGCGAGTGGCCCCGCCCACGCGCTCACTCCACGGTTGGCAGCACATCATTGCTCTGAACCAGTTTTCTGACAGTGACCAAAGTGGACCATGCCTGCATATGTGTACCTGGATGCATGTGACAGGATGGCAAAAGAGGAGCAATTATTGTCAACCCATGACAGAGAATGCCCGAATAAAGACCTTCATAGCAACATAACCAGTTACTATTTTTTTTTTTTTTTTATATTTTTATTGAAGATTTCCAATTTACAAGCATCAAACAAAACTAGAAAGGGGTAGATTTACAAAGCTTGTATAAGTTACTATTTTAACAACATTTGTTGATTTAAATTATAACTAAAGGCAAAACTTTTTTTTTTTAATTGTAGTTTTCGATAGAATGGAGAAGGATTAGAACACCTGATAGATTTTTATTGCTACCTGTGCCCTTGTCAGGGAGATTCACCCTCTTTATTTGTACCAGTACTATTATCATTGAAAGTAAAAGGTCACACTTTTTCTGGTGACCTGGGAGGTCCCCAAGAGATTCCTTTAACTTCCAGGAATGTCCTCCCACTTCCTGTTTTGGCTATGGGACAGGAAGAGAAGGTAAATCTTCCCAATGAGACAGATGGGGGAAAAAATGACAGGGCTTTTTAACCTTCCTTTACGCTGTCCGAAATTAAAAGAAAAAAGTTTTCACTACAGTTCTACTGTTAAAGCTTGAGAGTTTAGTGATTGGGTTTAGATTTACTCTTAAGATTAAAGTGGGGTTATCTTGAAAGGGTAAGGTGGTCTTGAATAAAACTTTCTGAGATGTTAAAAGTGTGCTATAGATCTGGGCTTAACTGCATTAAAGCGGTTGTATAGTCTTTTTTTTTTACTTTTACCTACAGGTAAGCCTATAATAAGACTTACCTGTAGGTAAAAAAAATATCTCCTAAACCTTTTTATTCACCTCGCAATGAGCCGCTGACTGCAGCGGCGCATGCGCACAGGGGATTCTCAGCTGAAAGCCCCGCAGATGCCAGACCCTGCCGCCAGGGAATCTCCCGCGTGCATGTGCGGGAGTGACGATATCGCGGCTCCGGCCACTCACAGCGTCGGAGCCGCGATACCAGAAGACACGCGGAGGGAACATGTCATCTCCCTCGGCGTGGATCGGGCGAGATGTCGGGGCCTCGTTCTAAGGTAAGTATTTCATAATGAGCTCAAATGCAGTGCATACAAGCTCATTATGCCTTTTCCCTTGCAGGTCTGAAAATAAAAATAAAAAAGGCAGCGGGTATAATCCTGGTATATTTTTGTACTGCGGGCAATTCTGTGTCTAATAAAAGTGCACCCGGCAACAGATTCGCCAAGGGATCACTTTTATACAGTATCTCACAAAAGTGAGTACACCCCTCACATTTTTGTAACTATTTTATTATATCTTTTCATGTGACAACACTGAAGAAATTACAGTTTGCTACAATGTAAAGTAGTGAGTGTACAGCTTGTATAACAGTGTAAATTTGCTGTCCCCTCAAAATAACTCAACACACAGCCATTAATGTCTAAACCGCTGGCAACAAAAGTGAATTCCGCTGTGCAAATACGGTGTGACATAAAATACTGCAACATTTTATACTCTAGTGTCTCGGCTAAAAAAATATATAATGTTGGCAGCTCTAAGTAATTTTCTAGCAAAAAATACTAATTTAAACTTGTAAGCAAAACGTTCCAAAAAAGGCCTGGTCTTAAAATGCTTTGAGTTGAGGATTTGATCAAAGTTTTGATGGAAATCTTTCAGTTTTACCATAGTTATGCTGTATTCATCCCATAATTGTATAGATAAGGGCTATTTCCACCCCTCTCTGCCAATCCCTGCACTGGCTTCCACTCACCCAATGAATAAAAATCAAAGTACTAACAATAATTTACAAAGCCATCCACAACTCTGCCCCCAGCTATATCTGTCCTGCATCTAGTCCCAAAATACCAACCAAGCCACTCTCTTCGGTCCTCCCAAGACCTCCTGCTCTCTAGCTCCCTTGTCACATCCTCCCATACTCGCCTCCAGGATTTTTGTAGAGCTTTTCCCATCCTTTGGAACTCCCTACCCCAATCCGTCCGACTGTCCCCTAATCTATCCATCTTTTGCCGATCCCTGAAAACCCTTCTCTTTAAAGAAGCTTATCCTGCTTCTAACTAATACAATGTTTTACTTCCTCCATCAGCTCATCCCCCACAGCTATTACCTTTTGTATCAATTGATCCTCCCTCCTAGATTGTAAGCTTTAGCGAGCAGAGCTCTCTGATTCCTCGTACCAAAAATTGTAATGTAACTGTAATGTCTGCCTTAAAGAGGAAGTAAAGCCTCTTAAAAAAAAAAAAAAGACATCCTGCAAGGCAAAGGCATAATGAGCTAGTATGCATAGCATACTAGCTCATTATGAATGACTTACCTGAAAACGAAGCCCCCGAAGCGGTCCTCATCCACGATCTTCTGCGTCGCCATCAAACCTGGAGTGACTTCCGGGTCTCGCCGTTCCAGTGCTGTCATTCGCTGGAGCGGCGATGACGTCACTCCCACGCATGCGCAGGAAAGCGGCATATCGCCGTGAACCCGGCATGCGCAGTGCGCCTGCGCGCCGCTGTCTACGGCGCATGCGCCATAGACAGCGATGCCTTTTCTTTTCTAAATATCTCCTAAACCATGTAGGTTTAGGAGATATTTATTGGACCTACAGGTAAGCCTTAATCTAGGCTTACCTGTAGGTCAAAGTGGTTTGTAAGGGTAAAGCACTGTTGACGCTATATAAATCCTGTATAATAATAATAATAATTTCCATATCCACGCTAAACAGCTTGGATGAACAAATCTTAATGAGCTGAATGTCAGAACACCTGAACAATGCCTGCACCTGATTGGATGCAGGCGCTGCTTGGCCAAAAATGTTCCATCTTGCTCCTTTGACAAAAGTCGTGCAAATTGGTGTCAACAAGCCACCCACAGAATTAATTTTGACTGATTCAACCTGGATCGGCTGAAATTTGATCTGTGAAAGTAAAGGCTAAGTTCACCTTTTCCAAAAAATAGTCAATGCAGTCAAGAGGACTCAGTAAACATTAAAAAACTGTGAAGCTTTGTAAAATATTCAATAAGATTTTTTTGTCATACCTCTGGGCCATTTGGATCCTCCAGGTGGATAACCTCAAGGCAACCCCAATGTCTTGCCTTGTTGCTAGGATGTAAAAATCACTGGACACTCAGTTCCAACATTGCAAGAGTGAAAAACAATGGATTTCATGTCACAGCAACAAGATATGGGGGTTGCTAACTGGGAAAAAAGATTTTCAAGCTTTTGGAGACTTTGTACCTGGACAGTGCTGATTGGGCCTGTGCTGATCACATGCACCCTTCCAACAAAAAAAGAAAGAACTCTCTAGCAATACACACCAAACTGAGCATGTGCAAAGTGCCTCCAAGGGCTATGTTCTATCAGCTAATGGATTGGGGATGGTAAAAGAAGGGGAGGATCAAAGAAGATCAAACATACTATTTACACAATGTGCAGGATTAACCCCTTAGGTTCTACATTGAGTATAACAGGCATGCTTTACTGCGTATACAGACTGATTTTACTGTGGGTTTAGTAACACTTTAACAGTCTGGTTTGAAACCGTTCGGTATATTGAAAACCTAGTACTATTGATTGTTGAGTATATGTAGGCAAGGTATGAATGTACGATTCCCAGATATTAAAGAATTTTTTGACCCGTGAATCCTTATGTAGGGAGGCCTCCACCCATTCCATGTGGAAAACACAAGAGAGTTTGTCTATGAAAAAAGAGATGGTGGGGGTTCTAGGTGGATCCACTTATGTAAAATGTTTTTTCATGCTACAAGGGATATGATAATTAAAAGTCGTTTTTGTAAAATTTTTAATAATTTTATTTTCATACCTGTGGGACAGGGGTCTCAAATTGGTGGCCCTCCAGCTGTTGCAAAACTGCAAGTCCCATGAGGCGGTGTGTTGAGGGGTGAATACTCACTGATGCCTATACAGGCCTTGAAAGGTCTAAATATCTGGTAAGAGGATATATTTGCCCTGTCTATCCTTTGGGGAGCACTGGGTGTTGCACCTGTTGATAATTGGAAGAACACTTCTTTTTCTTCACTTAAAGAGGGACTGTACCTGATTTTTTTTTTTAAAAGCAAGCAGCTACAAATACTGCAGCTGCTGACTTTTAATAAATGGACACAGGTTCCAGCGATGTCGGCAGCAGAGGCCGATCAATCGCTCGGCTCTCTGCTTCTGCCGGTGCCATTCTCGTGAGGGAATCGGGAAGTGAATCGTTGCGGCTTCACTTCCCGGTTCCTTACAGCGGCGCAGGCGCACTGAGCATGCCGAGATCACGGCGATATGCCGCTTTTGTGCGCATGTGCGGGAGTGACGTCATCGCCGCTCCAGCGAATGACATCGCTGGAGCGGCGAGACCTGGAGGTCACTCCGGGATTGATGGCGGCGGAGGAGGAAGTGGACGAGGGTCGCTTCGGGGGCTTCGTTCTCAGGTAAGTCATTCATAATGAGCTAGTATGCTATGCATACTAGCTCATTATGTCTTTGCCTTGCAGGTTCCGTTTTTTGTTTCTTTTTAAAGGAGGCTTTACTTCCTCTTTAAGGACTTTTGCTGGTTTTTGACATTTATTCTATTTCCCTATAATATTCCATTTATATTTTTGATTTCATTTGGGTGGACTTTTTTATTTTTTTCTGCCTTCGATACATTGAGGAAGCCTCCTATCACATATGTGACAGCGCAACAAGTTTTTTTTTATATATTTTGCTTATATGGTGTGTACGTATTTGTGAGAGCTGCTGTTTTGTCATTTATTTATTTATTTTTACATAGCACACTAAGCACATTATCCACATATATATATATATATATATATATATATATATATATATATATATATATTTACATAAGTGTATATAAATTGATACAAACTGCTAACACATTTCCCCTGCTGTCCACCACATGACTGCACGTAACACCAATATTTCAATACCAAAAAATTCACTTTTTACAAGGCATTTTACTATTTTACTTAATTATAATTCTTAACTGATATGGAATATAAATATGAACATTTTTGTAAGATTGTTTTTTTTTACGTGTCCTTCTCTTCCTAACGTCTGCAAACAGGTTTAAATACACCCTAACCTTGCCCTCTATAAAACAAAAATTTGGAATTTCTATGAAAAGAAAAAAAAGTGTTAAAAGCAGCTAAATTGAACATGCAATTACTTTGTATGCTGCTTAAGCACTGCATGCAATTATCCCAGGTATAAAATGTGCACCAAATATTCTATAATTTATTCCTGTCTGCCATTATATGTCCTTGAACTAGAAGAACATTATTGGAAAATAGGATTTATATCATCCCCTGAAATGACTTGTGTCTGGATATTTTAATTCATCCATAAAGGTTACACCTTGTAGAAATGGACCATTGTACCCAGCCATAGTGTGACATCATAGTTCAATTGCTGAAAATGAAATACTATGGAGCCAATTTATAAAAAATAATGAAAGAAGCAAGTGTGTTGCTTAACACAAGGGATTAAATTCCAGATTTCATGTTTCTAAACCGTGTAAAACTGAAGTATTTACCATAAGAACTTACTGTATTGCATGGCCAAAAGTCAAATCTTCTTTTTTTTTTTTCTATAATAATTATGCAACTTGAGATAAAGGGAAGAAGATCTGTGAAAGGAGGCATCTTTTATACATGCCTAAGGCAGTATGAACCCTAAATATAACCAAAAAAAAAAAAAAAAGGTCATCTGATTGGCCATAATGGGAGATTTCACAATAAATCCATTGTCAAACTATCTTTTTACAATGACCCAGATCTGTAAATTATACACCATTACATATCTTAGTGTCTTTACAGGCTATACAATTAGCCATTGTGCCGCTAGAATTTTTTTTATATTTGCTTGCTGCCAGGAACTGCAGATATGTAAAAGGTTCATGAATCGAAGTTAAAGCGATTGTAAATGATCACCTTGTAAAACAACCCATTCAATGTAAAATGGAAATAAAAACCTTTGTGTATAGATATGAAAAAAACATTATAAATACATTTTTTCCCCTTTTTGAAAGTGATCACATCCCCTCTGTTCCCTCTGTTCTCAGCTGCCTAAGGTCCCACTTACACCTCAGCATTTTGTAGCTTGAAGCTCCAAAACCCTGGAGGAGAAAAAAATCAATTCAATTCTTCTCTATGGAGATGGTTCACATCTTCACTCCAAGGCGCCTGATGCCAAACGCCTGAAGCTCCAGAACGTTTTGGAGCTTTTTTTGTAGCTCGAATTGCATCTTTGTGCACATCCGCACGTTTTGTCACGCGTTTTTGCATGATTTTCTGCTCAAATGAAAAAGTGGAAAACATTAACCGATTCCTGACCGGCGCACAACGATGTACATCGGCAGAATGGCATGGACAGGCATAAGGGCGTACAGGTACGTCCCTTTGAATTTGCTGCTGTACCATCGTGTGTGCGCCGCCGACAGCGCATGCGTGCGCCGGTCGGGACCTCCGTGATTTCGATCGCCACGGGGATACCCGTGATCGTCTCACGGGGAGTAAGAACAGGGAGATGCCGATGTAAACAGCATCTCCCCGTTCTGCATAGCAACAAGTGACACTGATCTCTACTCCCTGTGATTGAAGGAGAGATCAGTGATCTGTAAAACACAGGCACTCCCCCCCACAGTTAGCAACACGCCCCTAGGACACACTTAACGCTTACACTGCCACCGCCTGTATAACCCCTTCACTGTCAGTGCATTTGTATAGCACCGATTGATGTATAAATGACAATGGTCACAAAAATGTGTCAAAAAATGTCCGATATGTCCGCCATAATGTCGCACTCACAATAAAAATCGCTGATCGCCGCCATTACTAGTAAAAAAAATTATTAATAAAAATGCCATAAAACTATCCCCTATTTTGTAAACGCTATAACTTTTGCGCAAACCAATCAATAATCGCTTATTGCGATTTTTTTTACCAGAAATATGTAGAATATGTATCATCCTAAACTGAGGGAAAAAAAAAATTTTATATATTTTTTGGGGATATTTATTATAGCAAAAACTAAAAAATAATGCTTTTTTTTCAAAATTGTCGCTCCTTTTTTGTTTATAGCGCAAAAAATAAAAACCGCAGGGGTGATCTAATACCACCAAAAGAAAGCTCTATTTGTGGGAAAAAAAGGACGTCAATTTTGTTTGGGAGCCATGTTGCACGACCGCGCAATTGTCAGTTAAAGCGACGCAGTGCCGAATCGCAAAAAGTGCTCTGGTCTTAAGCCAGCAAAATGGTCCAGTTTGAAAGTGGTTAAATATCAATAATATAGCAATAAATAATTGTAAAATAAATACACAAATAGCTAAAAATGATCATAAATAAATAAAATTAAATAATGTGTAATAATACATAAATAAATAACCCCTAAACCCCAAAAAATATTACATCAATTATTATCAATAATAAAAATAATAATAAAAAATAATCATAAATAAACACCCAAACACAAAAAAATATTAATAATATTAATAATAATGTATTTATTTATTTAGGAGTAGGGAGTTTAGTTATTTATTATTATTATTATTTTTTAGGGGCAGGGGTTAAGGTTTGGGGTTAATAATTTATTTATTATTACCTAGTACTCATTTATTGAATGTATTATTATTTATTATACAGGATTTATATTGCGCCAACAGTTTACGCAGCGCTTTACAATATAAAAGGGAGACAATACAGTTATAATACAATAAAATACAAGAGGATTAAGAGAGCCCTGCTCAGAAGAGCTTACAATCTAATAGGGTTGGGCAGGTGGTACAAAATGTTGTAACTGTAGCTAATGAGCTGATGGAAGTGGTAAAAGATTAGGTGGAGATGATGGGCTTTCCTGAAGAGATGAGTTTTCAGGGATCGCCAGATCAGGTGGAGGTAGCAAGTTCCAGAGGATGAGAGAGGCTCTGGAGAAATCCTGGAGATGAGCATGAGAGGAGGAGACGAGAGAGCTTGAGAGTAGAAGGTCTTGAGAAGAGCGGAGAGGACGATTTGGGTGATATTTGGAGACAAGATTGGTGAATGTATTTATTTGTATATTTATTTTACATGTAGTAGTAGTAGTAGTAGTAGTAGTAGTAGTAGTAGTAGTAGTAGTAGTAGTAGTAGTAGTAGTAGTAGTAGCAACCTAATGAAAAAATAATAATAAATAACCCTAACCCCAACTCCTAATCCTAACTCTAACCTAACCTTAACTCTAACCCCTTACCCTAACAGAATAAAACAAATAAAAATAAATGAATAATAATAATAAAAAAGGAATAAAAGCCAATGGAAAAGCAAAAAAAGCTGAAATACCTAGCAACAACAGATGAGTTTTCTCTATTGGCTAGTAAAAAAACACTAGAAGCACATAATTGTGCATATAAATGTGCGAAAAAACCCTGGAAAAATGCTCAAAGACGCTGAAGGTAGCCTTAAGCCCCATACACACGCTCGGACAATCCGCGGACCAGGTCGGTCGGACTTTGTCCGACGTACTTTGTCCGATGTTGGCGTTGCGTACACACGGTCGGACTACGTTGTCGGAATATCCGGTCCGGAAGAACGTCGTGACGTAAGTCGTCGTCCACGAGATTACAAAAGGGAAGTTCAGCACCACGTCAGGCACCCGTTGGGCTCCTTCTGCTGATCCCGTGTTTATCGAGAGTTAGTGGAAGTTTGGTGACTTAAGATTCGCGCTTCTCAGTTTTCTGACTCAGATCGTTACTGCTCTTCAGTTTGTGCTTGTCGTGCGTATCTGTTTATTAGTGCGTGTAGTCAGTTCGCATTTGTTGGTCATTGCGGCCTATATCTTGATATAGGACGCTTTGATTTGCACTGCTTATTGTCTGCTCGTTGCTGGTATTCACTTCGTTCTTTCAGGCCTTGCTGTTTATCGGTGCTTTCTGTTTGTCCGTTCTGACCAGCCGACCTTTTGTGACCTTCTGAGCGATGTTTCCCGTGCGTACTCGTCGCCGAGTTCGTGCTGTACGCGGAATTGGTGTCGGGCTTTTAGCTTTGAGCCAAGACCCGTCCATGAACAGAGTGACGAGGAGTATGTGGACCAAGAATTGGTTGCTTCAGCGTGACCAGTTCTCGCACATGCCTTTGCTTCGTGAGATCCGGGAGAATAATCCTGATGATTTCAGGAACTTTCTCAGGATGACGGACCCCGATTTTCACCGTCTTTTGGCTTTGCTGACCCCCTTTATCAGCCGGCAGGATACCTGCATGAGACAAGCCATTACTCCGGAGCAGAGGCTTGTTGCCACGTTGAGGTACTTGGCGACAGGGAGAAGTCTTCAGGATTTGAAGTTCTCTTCAGGTATCTCTCCCCAGGCCCTGGGAATCATTATTCCAGAGACCTGTTCTGCCATCATTCAGGTCCTGCAGGAGGACTATATTAAGGTAACATTTATACTTTACTATTCCCTTCTATGTATGCTCTGTTTGCTAATGACTTGTATTTTTGACCTCCTTCCCTAATTACCATGATTGCAATATGTTCTAATATGCTGTGCCCCTTTTCTCCTTCATGCATTTTTCCCTTCACTTACCTCACCAGCATGCTCTTCTGCCCCAATAGACACCTATGGCCTAGTCACTTAAGCAATGTCTTTTGTCTGCTGCATAGTATTGTTTGCCCCAAAACACCCCCTAAAATATGCACAAATGTTTGCTGTGTGGTTTACTTCATGTAGAGCCCCCCTTTTTTTTTCTTTTGGTGGGGGGGGGGGGGCAAACTCATTAGGAACCCCCTCCCCCAACTGCTCTGTCAGATGGTACCAATCCTTTATCTGCTGGCTTTCCCAAGGTCCATACACACTATATACCTACCTCTTTATAGTGCGCATCTTTAGGGATGAATTCAGCAAAGCATGTAGTGCAAGGGGCTGCCTCCATACATTCCATTTCCTATTTTTTTGTCTTCTTTCCCTCCTATTAGCTTGCTTGGTAATTTAATAATGTCACACTGTGCCTGCCTTTTTTTTGGGGGGGGGGGGGGGGGGGGGTTGAAATGTTATTTGATCTTTCCTGTGGCCTGCCAATAGTGTTAAGTACAGAGGGTCTGGCCAAACTAGCCCACATTATTGAGCCATTTGCCAATCAATGAAGTGCAGAGGGTTACCTGTCCACCACCCCCCCCCCCCCAAAACCCAAGGTATTGCCAATGTCCCAACAGAAGTGGGGGGATTGATGGGGGGGGGGGGTGAGTAATCTGTGAAGGGGAGCCTCTACTTTTCTGTGCAAATACTTTCCAGCCTCCAATTTTATACAATGCTCTTGTTCCAAGATGTTGATTGTCTAATCTGCTTGCAATGTTTAGGTGCAAAGTGACTAATTTTTTTTTCTTGATTCACTCCACAGTTCCCTTCCACGCCACAGGAATGGCAGACTGTGGCCTCCCACTTTGCCAGCCGTTGGGACTTTCCTAACTGCGGAGGGGCAATTGATGGGAAACACGTCCGCATCGTCCCACCGCCCAACTCGGGGTCCTACTATTATAATTATAAAGGGTTTAATAGTGTAGTGATGTTGGCGGTGGTGTCGGCAACATACGAGTTTATGTATGTGGACGTGGGGATGAACGGCCGGATATCGGATGGTGGGGCCATTACGCACACGGAGTTCTACTGGCGTCTCCAAAGTGGCAGTCTGTGCTTGCCACCTCCAGAGGAGAATGCCGAAGGACTCCCCTTCGTCTTTGTCGCAGATGAAGCGTTTGCGTTGACTCCCCATGTGATGAGGCCGTTCCCGATGAGGACCCTCACCCCGGACCAGAGGGTCTTCAACTACAGGCTGTCCAGAGCCAGAAGAGTTGTGGAGAACACTTTTGGCATCCTGGCCAGCCGCTTCCGCCTGTTCCTGACGGCATTTAACTTGGCGGAATACAAACTGAACCACATAGTTCTTGCCTGTTGCATATTGCACAACTTCCTCAAAAGACATAACAGGAACTATGTGGTGCCCGTTGGCCCAGATGTGGAGGGCCCTCCAAATGCGGAACTCACAGCCCTTCGAGTGGCACGTCCAGGCTTGCCCCCTCTAAATGCCCGTGTTGTCCGGGACCAATATATGGAGTACTTTGTGGGTAGGGGGGCCATTGCTCTGCCTGACGATGTGTGAGAGGCATTTTTTAATAAATCTGATATTTTAACCAACCTATGATTTCTTGTCATTTCAGTCTTCTTTTTAGCTTATTTTACTTTGACATTTTTTCCCTTTGCCTTCGACAGTGGGAATGCACTTTCTGGGTAAAGGAGGTAACAGTCTCTTCTTCCCAAAAAGATTATTCTCATGTTGTGTGTTTGCTACCTAATCTTTGGTCTAGAGAAGGTTTGTACTGCTTAACTGACACCCAAAATACTCCTTTTCATCACCAGGTCTGACATGTGTGTATTCTCCAAAATGCTGTGCTCCGTGTTTTCGTACAAAGCACTGTGGGTGTCATTTACATAAGTCAAATCCGCTATGCTCTACAAGTGCATTGAAAAAGTTCACAGGGAAAGAAAATTGGAGTGCAAAGTGGATTTGCCTTTAGTAAATAACACCCATTGCCCCCCATATCCTTTTCATTTTACATACATAATGCATTGTGTTTTTTAAATAAGGAAGCCACGCATTTAGAAAAATAAAAGTTTACTAGGAAAACATTCCCAAGTGCGTTTACAATCTTCACGCCAAAACTGACAACATCTTGGTTATTTACAACATTGTTTACAAACATTCCGCAATTGGTAAAACCAGGCATGGAGCAAAACAGAACCTAGGAACTTGGAAAGTTCAACTTTGTAAAGTGAAGACAAGATCAGACATGACTATATGTTCAAAGTGTGTTTGATCTTGCCTTCATCACATGGGGGGGGTCACCCCCGAAAAGTGGAAATTTGGAACATGCACACAATTTGGGTCTGAAAATGGTCATTAGATGGGAAAACACATGCCTAGAAGCTTCAAAAGTGCCATTTTCCATCATGGGGATGAATGGACGTTTTTTGGGGGTGCAACCCCTTCACCACAACCACTTTCGTAGTTCGTAAAGTGTTTGCACCCCCAAAAAAACGTTGCCATTCATCCACCATGGTGGGAGCTAGCACATGTGGACACAATGTGTGCATGTTCCAAATTTCAGACAGTTTTTAAGTTGCAAATGTGTTCAGAAGCAGGCACAAATGTGTGTTAATTACTTGGTGCGTTTTCATATTTTTCCTAAAACATCAATGATGTTCTTCAATTTTTGTTGAACATCATTGATGTTTTGCTTTATGTAATCTAGATCTCGATTGCAGACCATTATCTCTCCGATGAGTACGTGGGCACTCTCTGTGGTAAAGTGCGATTTTTCTTCCACAACATCCACGTCACCTAAAAACCACAAACAAACAAAAATGGGGTGTTGGAAATGAGGCAGCCATACATGGATTAGCTTACCAGTAGCTGTGTTCTCCCACACTCACCTGTTGTGGTGACAATTTCTCCAAGTTCGATGATCTCTCCTTCCTCCTCCTCCTCCTCCTCTGCTTCTGCTCTTTCCCCTTTTTTGGGAGGTGTTGGTTTGGGGGTTTCCTCAGACGGCCCAAGTTTTCGCTCCCCTATGAGAATGTCCAAAAGGAAGATTTAGCAACACAAACTATTGAGGGCAGAAATAGGAAATGACAAACATTGCTTGAAAGTGACGGACACTATTTTAGTTTGGCCAGTTACAAATGTCAACTACATGAATGTAGTCACTTTGTAAAGGTGCTAAACTGACTAGCTTTTTGGTAGAAGTTTGTGTGATGGAGACCCCCCTCTAGTATCCACTGGAGCACATGTGTGGAAAAGGCTAATAAAAAGGGGGTTTGGGTGTCCCAGCACTAGTGCTCTCGAGTCCAGATGGGTAAACAGCTACTGGGTGACCTCTCCTTTACATTGAATAAATTGGCTTTACATTCTGGATGACATTTCTAGGGAGAACAAACTTCCTTTCCCCCAAAAAAACACCAAACATCGTATTATAAGTGGCCGCACGATCGAGGTTGCGTACGATCGAATGGACACACACACGACCATGACAGTGGCAGAAAGATCGAGGCTGAGTACGATCGAATGCACAGACGAACATGAAAGTGGCCATTTTGGAATGTACAACTTTGTAAAAATCAAACCACATGGAGCAGTATGCAAGCAAGAAATCAAACACAAAAACACAACTACTTACTTTTTTGAAGAATTCTCTTGATCTTTCTGTACTGATCGGCCTCCCTCAGTTTCAGGTCTGACCAGCGTTTCCTCAGTTGCTCCTTGGATCGTTGTACCCCAAAATGATTGTACAGCCTTCTCACAACTTTAGACATGATCTTGGCCTTGCGGACATTGGGGTTGAGGTAAGGCCCATACTTCCCATCATAGTCGCTCCTCTTTAAATATGTCCACCATCTCCAACATTTCTCCAAATGACATATTGGAGGCCTTGAATTTCAGGCTCCGGGATCGGGACGTTTGTGCCTCCGGACTTTCCTCGTCCACCTCCTCGTTGGGGGGATATTTGGGGCGCACCTGCTGTGTCCCCGCCATGTGCTCTCCCCACTGCGCCGTAAAGAGAAGGGGTGGGGAATAGACGAGAAAGATCGTCAGGGGCGGGCGGAGTTTGACGGATGCGCACTGTATATAAAACGTCACACGCCTGTGTCGTAGCCACGATCTGGGAGACGAGGGGAGAGAAAGCTCACGCACGAGACGATCGCTACAAACGAAGGTACAATTTGACGTTGGTACATAACTAGCCTAGACTGATTAGAACTTGAGGCTTCTTTATGGAGAAGATTAGGAGAGTTTAGGCTGACATTATTTATATTGTTTTGTGTGGCGTTGTGTCTTGCAGAGGTGATGGAGGCGTTCTACAACGTGAGCTTTCTCCCACACTTCATTGATAAATACCGGCAATTCCCCCTCTTATGGCAGGCAAAACACAGGGATTATAGCAACAGACCAAAGAGGTACGCAGCCCTGCTGAAACTGGTGGCATTTGTAAAGCCTACCCTGCCCATGGCAACCGTCGCAAACTTAAAAGTGAAGATCACCAACATGAAGACTACCTATTTCCGGGAGCGCAATAAGGTCCTGAAGTCACAAGCATCTGGAGCTGCAGCAGCTGATGTCCATGTCCCCACGCTCTGGTACTATGACAGGCTCCACTTTCTCAAAGACCAGGCTACTGTCAGGAAGTCACTCTCGACTCTTCCTTGCACGCGTCCTTCCACGCACGCCACCCCTGATGAGGCTTCCGAGGAGCAACCTGGGCCTTCCAGTCAGGAATATGTGCAGGTGCCCAGCTTGTTCCAGGTATAGTAGTTTTGGAACCAGTTTGTTGAATAATGAATGATGTTCAGTTAATTCAGGATCCCCAATTGCTTATTTCCTAACGTGATTGACATATCAACAGACAGTGGTGTGGGAGACATTTTTGGGAAGAATCTAAACTGCAGGGCTGAGAATTGTATGGTTTTGTATTTGAAAACATTTTGCAACAGTCACTAGATGAGAATTGTGTGTGTTTGATGAACAAATAACTGAAACTATGTCCCTTTTTCATACACAGGAAGACCTCAGCCAGGAGGTGGCTGTGGAAGGTGGCAGTCAGGAGGAGGCAGGGGGTAGTGGCAGCCAACAGGGGGGTAGGCGTAGGAGCCTGACTGTCTCCCAAGTCTCTCCCCTCCGCCTTCCCTACAGAAGGGCGAAAAACATGGGGGAGGTGGGAGAGTCAGCGCTCCAGCTGATAAAAGATGCCTCAGCCTCCCTCTATGCCACACCCACCTACGAGGAGGCCTTTGCCTCCTTGGTTACAAGTAAATTTACGGGTATGGAGGCGGGGCAACGCAGCATGTGTGAGGAGGTCATCCTCAAAATACTAAATGAGGGGATGGCTGGGGAGATGACTCCCCTCACACATGTTTGCGAGAGTGACCTTGCTCCGCCTCCTCTTCCTCCTTCTGCCACCCCACCAGCACCAGCACCACGGCGTGGAAGGAAGCGTACAAGGAAGACAAGAGAGTGATGACCTTGATTCAGTCTGGTCTGAGAGAAGATGGAGCCTCTCGTAGTACCAGAGCCTGGGGACCTAGATGGCATCTGCTGCAGTTCCGGATGTTTTGGACTTCAGGACCAGATTGCGCTCCCTTATTATTTAGATAGGTAGTCTTCATGCCCCCAATTGTTTAAGTATGTAAAATGATGGTTGCCATGGGTGTCCAAGGCTTTGCAAATTCCCCAAGTTTCACCATGGCTGCGTTCCTCTTTGGTCTGTTGCTGAGACCTAAATAAAGGTTTTTTTGATTTGAAATAATCATTGACTATTGTGTTTTACTTTTCTACAATGACAGTTTTTTTCTTTGAGTAGGCAGGTACATTTCACTAATCCTAAAGTAGAATTAACAAGGGGCACCAACAACCAACAAACTCCTAGTAAATGTAAGCAAGAAATACAAATGTTAATAATGTGGTTTTGCTAAGTTGAGACATACAAACCCCCTCCAAAAAAAAAAAAAAAATCTCCTTCAAATATGTATTCCCCAAAAAAAAAAAAAAAAATCTGGGTAAAAAAATAAGAAAGATTGTATTACGATCTGAGTAAAAATAAACATGTAGTGTATAAATGCTGCAAAGTAATAAAGAAGTAAGTTTGTGAGAAGTGCGGGTGAATAGGAGCAGCTAAAAGATGTCATTCTTGTTGCATTGTAAAGAAAAAGAGAATGCGCTGCATTAAAGACATTTTAACATTGCAGTGTGACGAATGTGCTGTGTCGATTAGGAAAGGTAGTTTTACCTGACCGAGCGCTTCCGTCACAGAATTTCTTCTGAGCATGTGTAGCACTTTGTCCGTCGGACAAGCGTACACACGCTCGGATTTGGTGTGATCGGACCGGGTTGACGGGAAATCTTTCCAGCAGGAGATAAGACTTTGTCCGACGGACAAACCGACGAACACTGTCCGATGGTGCATACACACGGTCTGATTTTTCAACAACCTTGTCCGATCGGACCAAATTGATGAAAAAGTCTGACCGTGTGTATGGGGCTTAAGAGCTGGGGGGAGGAGAAGCAACAGCACACTGAACTTTCCAGAGAATGGCTGTGCAGGGGGGGGGGGGTGTCAGGACAAGTCTGATCATTAGAGGTGAGCAGGCTGAGTTCCTACCACAGCAAGAGAACTGACCACGGTGTGCTCTCCTGCTTAGGGCTCATGTACACACAGACTAGGCTGACTGCATCGATTTTATCGCAATTTGTCGCGTTTTGCGGCCAGCAGTCAAAACTTTCCTATCCTAAACGAGATTCTTCTGAGAAGGAGCTTGAGGGAGGTTGGACCTACCCTAACCGCAGCAGCTTCTAAACTCTATGTGTAAAAGCCTATGTGTACATGGGCACTTGGCTTTTATGGAGTTGAGTTTAGGAGCTTTGGCAAAAAAACTTCAAAAGCTCCTAAACTCAAATTTAGGAGCTGTAGTGTACATAAGTCCTTAGTGTGGTCAGTTTCTAATAGGAAAGCAGAGGGACTGGAAGGAACACCAGGGATTTCACATAAAGGAACAGGATACTTTCTTATACAAGTACATGGTACAGCAGGCACGTATCAGGAATATGAAAGGTTGGGGTGACAAACACTTTAATATTAACCTTTATCTAAACCAAAGAACAAAACTTGAATATAATGCAGCTTACAAGTTCTGCGATCTGATGTCATGTGACACTCCTGCAGGTCATGTGGGGCGGTTTCAGCATCATGACTGACAGCAGAGAACTCCTGCAGCATTCATGTGACTATTTGTTAAAATGAAAAAAAAATGAAACAGCACATATACGTATTTGATCATTTCGTTTTATTAAAGTGGTGTTTCCACCAAAAAAAAAAAAAAATAGCTTAAATATCATAAAAAAAAAAATAAAAAAAAAATAAATGTACTCACCTCTAAATGCCTGTTGCTAGGGGGTCCCTCGTAGTCTGCCTCCTTCAGTGCCCGGGCACTGACATCACTTCTCCTCGGCGTCTCACAGTCATCTGGGACCTGTCACGTGTCCCAGATGACTGCGCGGCGTATCACGGCGAGCGGCGCCGCTCGCGCATGCGCAGTGGGTGTCTGGCTGTGAAGCCACAGCCCGGTGCCCACAGTAAGAATGCCGGCGCCGCGAGTGGAGCGGGGAACGAGGGGGGGCTTCCTTCCCCCGCATCGCTGGACCCTGGGACAGGTAAGTGTCCGATTATTAAAAGCCAGCAGCTGCAGTATTTGTAGCTGCTGACTTTTACATTTTTTTTTTTTAGGCGGCACCCCACTTTAACCTTCATTTAAATGAACACTAAATTATTGGTAATCTTCCCAGCACCCTACTTGAAGGGTGTTATGGGGTGGCACTAGAACTGTGATGGACAGCGCAGTACTTTCTATTTTACAGAGTGCGTGTTTAAAAGCATCATGTTCGTACGGGTAAAATAACAGGTGGAGAGACCAGCACTGAGAGTTTAAACTTCTCCCCAACTCCCTTAGCGCAGACAATAGATCAGATGCAGCTAATAGATATCTGGCGATTATCGCACCCGACCGATAGGGAATATACCTTCTATTCCCCCCCCCATAACTCTTTTTCCCGAATTGACTACTTCTTTGCATCACCAGCACTTTCACAAATGTTACGAGACCCGGAAATTAAGGATGCCAGAATCTCAGACCACAACCCCATCGCAATACAAATGATAACCGCGCGACCCTCATCCCCAATACAAATGTGGCGCTTTCCTTCTTACCTAGCCGAAAGCGAAGACTTTCGCCATATGTTGCAAACATCATGGGCAGAATATACTTCCACCAATGCAGCACACCTCTCGGACCCAAATCTCTTCTGGGAGGCTGAAAAAGCCTTCCTACGTGGAAAAATTATCTCATATACTGCTCAATTAAAAAAAAATGCCAAACAACATTACATGCGAGCCAGTGAAACCATACGCTTAGCACACGAACGGCTAACGCTTAAACGTACGCCCAACAATATTGAGACTTGGAGAGCAGATAAGCGAGAATTTGATCTTTGGGCAGAACAACAGGAGCTGGCCAAAACCTCTTATTCCTCTCTATATTTCCATAAATATGGTAATAAGGCGGGTAAGCTGCTTGCAAAACTTTGCACGGGGACAAAACGACCCACTCACATTCGAGCTTTGAAAAGTAGCACGGGAATATTACACACCACTCCAACAGACATTAGTAAAACCTTAGCAGAGTATTATACTCATTTATACTCAGCAGACCCTATTGATCAACACACAGCAGACACTCTCTTTTTTGAATAAAAAAAAAAAAGCTCTTAAATTGAGCCTACCTAGGCTACAGGGAGATACTCTAGATGCCCTCAACGAACCTATCACCGTGGAGGATATTCAAGAAACGATCAAATCACTAGCATCTTCTAAAGCCCCGGGTCCAGATGGCTATGCGGCCGAATTTTATAAATTAACAAAATAATTAATTCCAAATACTTTAACCACTTCAGCCCCGGACCAATTTGCAGCTAAAGGACCAGGCCCCTTTTTGCAATTCGGCACTGCGTCGCTTTAACTAACAATTGTGCGGTCGTGCGACGTGGCTCCAAAACAAAATTGGCGTCCTTTTTTTCCCACAAATAGAGCTTTCTTTTGGTGGTATTTGATCGCCCTGCGGTTTTTATTTTTTGCGCTATAAACAAAAATAGAGCGACAATTTTGAAAAAAATGCAATATTTTTTACTTTTTGCTATAATAAATATCCCCAAAAAATATATAAAAAAACATTTTTTTTTCCTCAGTTTAGGCCGATACGTATTCTTCTACATATCTTTGGTAAAAAAAATCGCAATTAGCGATTATTGATTAGTTTGCGCAAAAGTTATAGCGTTTACAAAATAGGGGATAGTTTTATAGCATTTTTATTAATATTTTTTTTTTATTAGTAATGGCGGCGATCAGCGATTTTTATTGCGACTGCGACATTTTGGTGGACACATCGGACATTTTTGACACATTTTTGGGACATTTGTCATTTATACAGCAATCACTGCTATTTAAATAGCACTGATTCCTATGTAAATGACAGTTGTAGTTAGGGGGTTAACCACTAGGGGGCGGGGAGGAGTCAGTGTGACGTGTTGTGTTTTTTTTTTACAGTAGGGGGGCGTGGCTGTACGTCTGACGTCATTGATCGGCGTTCCCGATGACAGGGAACCGCCGATCACTGACAGTCAGTGTAGGAAGCGCGGGGAGAGGTTTGTTTACATAGACCTCTCCCCGTTCTTCAGCTCCGTAACCCGATCGCGGGATACCAGCGGCGATCGGGTCCGCTGGTCCCGCGGCCGGGGTCACGGAGCTCCCGACCACGGGCAGGCACATGCACGATCACGTACCGGTACGTGATTCTGCCTGCCCGTGCCATTCTGCTGACGTATATATGCAGTGGCCGGTCGGGAAGTGGTTAAAACAGGTCTTTAAGGCCGTCTGGGACGGAGGCCCATACCCACCTACAGGAACTCAAGCATACATTAGACTGATAGCCAAAAAAGATAAGGACCCCACACTCCCAGGGTCGTATCGACCAATCTCATTAATTAATGTAGATGTCAAAATCTTATCTAAAATAATCGTGACACGCCTAGCCCATATACTTCCATCCATACTACATCCGGCCCAATCGGGATTTGTAAAGGGACGCTCGGCCACCCTAAATATCCGTAAAGTTCTTACAGCATTGGAATATGCCAAATTGAACCCAGAACAAGATGTCGCGATAATCTCGTTAGATGCCGAAAAGGCTTTCGACAACATCAGTTTGTCTTGGCTATTCCGAGTAATGGAGCGTCTTGAATTCTCGGGTCCAATTATGCGCTTTCTACACCGACTGTATGAATCCCCAACGGCCCGATTAGTCACACCTGACTTTATCTCAGACGCGATCCCCCTGACAAAAGGAACCAGACAAGGGTGTCCCCTTTCCCCCTTATTGTTCAACATTGCAATCGAGCCTTTATCCAGGTTACTCAACTCACCTAACGGAATTAGTGGTATAACGATTGGGGACCAAACACTGCGCTCCGCTCTATTTGCGGACGATATACTACTTTTCTCTACCGAACCCTCAGCAGACTTTGAGAAACTTAGAGACATCTTCCAGACTTTCCGGCTTTGCTCAGGTTTGCGTATTAATTTTGACAAAAGTGAAATACTGTCGCTCCGACCTAAACTGTCTGCTAGATGGCTACACCGGTCCCCTCTACCTATAGCATCGCAACATATTACATATTTGGGCATACGCATTGGTCGAGAACCATCTTCGCTATACACACTTAATTTTCCACCGTTGATATCGAAAATTGTGAAGGAGTTGGAAGCTTGGACAGGGAGATGTCATCTTTTTAAAATGGTGTCATTTGCACGTTTACTTTACCCCATGCAAACAATCCCTCTTTTAATCAAACACTCAGATGTCAAACTAATCCATAAGGCGTTGACCAACTTTTTGTGGTCCCGCAAAAAGCCACGTGTTGCCCTACAAGAACTGTGTCTCCCAAAGACGGAAGGGGGGGGGAGGCGGGCTTGCCCAATATACGTTTCTATAACTTAGCATGTCTACTTAGACAAGGCTTAGATTGGATATCGGGCAAATCCAGGTACTCTAATAATATACTAGAATGTGCAGCTACCCTACCTTATACTCTACCAGCTATTCTCCACTCAAACCCAAACAAGCTACCAACACACCTTAAATCGAATATGCTTATAAGGGATACAGTCATAGCCTGGAGAGAGACTCGAAGACTACTGGGGCTGCCCTCCAGTATCTCGTGCCACCTGCCAATCCAAGCTAATCCAATGTTTCCCCCCTCCGTTATGCACAAAGCTTTTGACCAGTGGAAGGCTAGAGGTCTTACTAAAATTAAGGAAATCTATCTTAACGGCCCGGGTAAAATGAAACCCTTTCAGACACTATCGAGGGAATTTTCCTTACCAGCGACTCATATTTTCTACTATCACCAGCTCCTCAGTTATCTAAAGACCTGCTATGGACCTAGCACAGACCCTTTTCAAAAATCATTTATAGACACGGTACTGAACAATGAGGACTATTCCATTTCCAGTTTATACACCCATCTTATTTCCCACCAGTCTGCCAAATATCATCTCAAACCATTCCAAAAGTGGTCTGACATATTCGATGACGTAGACCTTCCCGAAAAAATACTGGAAGGATACAAACGAGTTCGCCAGCTTATTGTTTCCGAAACATGGAGAGAAACACAATTTAAGATTGTGCATAGAGCATATTATCCTTTCTGCATTAATAAAACAGATCCTGAGCAGGAGCGCTGCCATTGGTGCTTGACGCAGCGTCCCACACTGGTGCATCGTCTATGGGAATGTCCTGCCATTATCTCGTACTGGGACTCGATACTAAACTTTATATATGAGATTGTTTAAATACGGATCCCAAGGGATCACCTAATATGCCTGTTTGGACACATACCACCTCTACCCACACCGTTGGATAAAAGTACACCACAGATCCCTCACCGGGCACAAATCTGCCTTCTGGTGGCACGTAGGACAATAATGGCACAATGGATCAAGGAAACACTGCCAAATCTACAGGCAGTGAAAAAAGCCCTTGTATCATTCTTCTACCTTGAAAGATTAGACACTATCTCATCAAACTTCTGCTCTACCGCACGATTCTTCAAGAGATGGCGCAGATTCATGGAACATGTGTTCTCCCAAGAAGAGATACAAAAAAATATGCAACCATTCCGATACACAGACTGGTACCTTAAGCGAGACCTTACAAATTCTTTGGGTATTCTAAGGCTACCTAATTCACTAGATCCCTAACGGCCCCTCTCGATCAAATCGTGAAAAAGAAACTAGGAGACTCTCTGACATCCATAGCTAGCCCACTCTGGCACAAGTAAAATGTGTCTGGAATTGCTACCCTAGTTAGGCTATTGTATATACTTCTTGACTTGACTTTTCAAACGTTGCTTCCACTCCTAAAGGCACTAATTGTTGTTATACTTGACAACCCCAATACGTTGTTATGAAACAGCTGTTAAAACTACTTTATACATATATGTGTACTGTTGAAAATCTCAATAAAAATGTTTTAAAAAAAAAAAGCATCATGTAGGTCAGATGACAAGGAGGAATTACTGCTCTGTCAATCACAGTTCTAGCGTTGTTCCACAAGAGCAAACACACCATATTTAAACCCATGTACAAATAGGTTTAGATACACTTTAACCTCTTCACGACCTTCATGAATGATGGCTACAGTGTGGTCACACATTGCCAGGAGGGCATTATGTGACGTCCTTCCGTGATCGCCCTAGAGACACAGCTAATCACAGATCGCGGTATAAAGCCAATCACAGCAGCTCTTTACCACATGATCAGCTGCGTCCAATCACAGCTGATCATCCTGTCCTCTCGTGATCGCCCTTGAGACACAGCTAATCACAGATCGTGGTAAAGAGCCAATCACAGCAGCTTTTTACCAAACGATCAGTGGTGTTCAATCACAGCTGATCACAGTATAAACAGGATTTACCAGTTATCTGCAAATCCACACAGGGGACATCTACACTGATAATTAGTGCAGCCCCAACAATGCCCACCAGTGGGGCCAATCAGTGCCCACCAGTGCTGCCTGTCAGTTCCAATCAGTGCTGCCTTTCAGTGCCTATCAATAAAGCCTATCATTGCCGCCTATCTGTGCCCATCAGTATTGCCTATCAGTGTCAGTTAGTGCCACCCATCAGTGCCGCCCATCAGTGCCCATCAGTACCACCCATTAGTGCTGCTTAATCAGTGCCCATCAGTGCCGCCTCATCAGTGCTCTCCAAGATTACATTAATCCCTGTCCCATTCCTCCCTACCTAATCAGACTTTGTAATTGTAAAAATAAAAAAAATAAACTATCCAAATGCCCATTTCACCTACCTTAAGCTGCAGTCACATAATCTGACAGAATTAAGTCTTTTAGCTCTCCTGTGTACATCCACCAGGTCTTTCCTTCAGGTGTCCACATCACTGTTTATAGGATGTGGACTATAGGCTGTAGCAAAGCTTCCAGCGGCAGGTCCCTCCCAAATCACTCAGCGCCAAAAAACATACAAGTGGCAGTGAGGGGACCGGTCCCTGAAAGGATGCTGACCTGCGTATAATGGCCCCAAGACAAGAAGTTGCCATTACCCAGTGGGATTGGGATGGGATTGGGATGTTTTTGGCACGAACACTAAGCAGTAGGGTGGGCCTGGAGGTTGGCCTTAAGATATAATTTAAAGGAGAAGTCCAGCCAAAGCTCGTGCTCCTATGGGTCACAGGAGTGCAATTCGTTTTGCACTCCTGTGACCTGTTTTCAGCAGATAGTGGACTGAAGTCTGCTCTCTGCTGACGTCACCGATTTCAGTCCAGGCAGAGCGTCATCCCGACCATGAAGTCTGGATCTGCCAGGTGCCTTGACTGACACCCATCTCAGCCTCTCAGCGAGCCAATAAGAGCCTGAGACAGCTGCTCCGCCCCCTCCACAGCTCAGTGCTCCAATGAGCGAGGAGAGAGAAGAATAGAGAGCTGTGACTGACAGTCTACAGCTCTCTGCTCGGGGAGCTCTGAAAACCAAGTGATCAGCGGTGTTCGATCGACTGGTTCCCAGTGTAGAGGTGCCGGGGGACAGATGCAGCATCGGACCGATGCTACATCCACCTAGGTAAGTATGATTAGGGGAAAAAAAAATCCTTTACTTCTCTTTCAATTGTTCAGACTGTCTCACAGATATAATTGTCCTTCAAACACACACTAAAATATCATATTTGGAAAAGAGGGACTAAATCTTATTGGTGGCTTTGTCTGTGTTCACACATACTTTTTTTGATCACTTTTGGTGTTTAGTTTTTGCACGCCACACAGAAGGCTCAAAAATAAATAAATAAAAGATTACTTTGGGTAGACTGACTTTCTAGGCGCAGCTTCAACAGATATTCTTAAAGGATTAGTTCACCTTTACCAAAATTCTGCTTATACAGGTAAGGAGCACCTGTAGATAAAAACAAACTGTGCAGCTTTAACTAAAGTTGTATAATGCCCTTGCTATATACTGTATGTAGGCCATTTAGGTACCTCCTAAAGCCTGGCTGAAAAACTCCCAGAGATTACATCATGTCATCCTGCCTTGTTAGTACGACATTGCTAAGACACTCTTAGCTGTTACCACTTCCCCCCACCATCACATTTTGTATCGACTAGAAGTGTCTTAGAAACATCCCAGCAACAAGTCTGGATGGGATGATGCCTTCTCTTGGAGTTTTTCAGCCAGGCCCCGGATGGAAACGTAAATGGCCTACATCTATAACAAGGCCATTATTTACCTTTAGTCAAAGATGAACAGCTGATTTTCATCTACAGGCACCCCTCCCACCTGTACCTCTCTTTTAAAAAAATAAATCAAGGAGCTGCCAATTCCATCGCAGCCCCCGGCCCCCCACTTCCTCCTCACAGGATTTGATTGACAGCAGTAGTAGCCAATGCCTCCTGCTGCTATCCGTGCAGCCTGTGAGAGCAGGAAGTGAAGACAGAATAGATATAGCCGGGCATAGCACTAGATCAATAGAGCAAGGGTTGGGGGGGGGGGGGCAGCATTTGCTAAAACATTTTCTACCTTTATGCAGGCAATGCATTAGGGCAATGGTCTCCAAACTCCGGCCCGGTGGCCAGATGTGTCCCTTTGCTTGCCTTTATGTAGCCCTTGGGGCACTTTTCCTCCCACTGATACAAGACACTATTCCTCTCACTGACACCAACATTGGGGCATAATTGCTGTTACTGACACCAACGATGTGGCACTATTCCTCCCACTGACACCAATGATGGGGCACTATTCCTCCCACCGACACCAATGATGGGGCACTATTCCTCCCACTGACACCAATGATGGGGCACTATTCCTCCAACTGATACCAATGACAGGGCTCTATTCCTTCCACTGACACCAACAATGAGGCTCTATTCCTCCCACTGACACCAACAATGGGGCTCTATTCCTCCCACTGACACCAACAATGGGGCTCTATTCCTCCCACTGACACCAACAATGGTGCACATTGCCTCCCACTGACACCAACGATGGGGCACTATTCCTCCCACTGATACTAACGATGGGGCACTATTCCTCCCACTAATGATGGGGCACTATGCCTCCCACTGACACCAAAGATGTGGCACTATTCCTCCCACTGACACCAACGATGGGGCACTCTGACAACAGCGATGTGGCACTATTCCTTCCTCTGACACAACCGAAGGGGCACTATTATTTTTACTGACACCAACTATCCCTTCCCCTAATGCCAAAGATGCGCTGTTTACTCCCACTGACACCAAGACAATTTCAACTCCCAATGGCCACAGTCTGAACCCCCCTAAAATCTGAAGGACAGTAAACTGGCCCTTTGGTTGGAAAGTTTGGAGACCCCTGCATAAGGGTAAGAAACAATTTTACTTTAAAACTACTTTAATTCCTTTTACGATTTCACCTACCTGTCTTCCTATATTTTGGCAAAAGGATGGAGTTCTGCTTTAATATGTGACTTCAGACATCCGGATATTGTTCTCTCTAGTAGCCATGGCAGCTCTGAATGTATGTGAAGTTAAATAATGGGAGATCAGACTGTTGCATTTTGATGTAGCTCAAAGCCTAGACAGTAAAGTCACAGAGAGCTGCCATCAGTGAATTACAATGATCCGATTACAGAGACCTGAGCCTTCAAGTGAAAAACCCAAAACTTCTGTTCTTTCCCGTTTAAACATTAAATCTAATAAAAGTCTTCAGCAGCTTAGAAAGATTTTGAGGCTGCAGTCTTGACATTATCTTGATGCGCTTATAAATATTTAAAAAGTGAATTGCAGATGTGTTAACGGTGGGTAAACGAAATATCCCTAGGGAAGAATGACTTGTTTTACACCATAGTTAGAAATTCACCCTTGTATAGAAAAATATCAGAAAGTTATTGTTTTCTTACTTACCATCATTTTGAACTAGTCGATCTATGATTTGAAGGAGGTCGAATGGTACTGCTTGTTTTTTTCCCCCAATAATTATGCTTTTAACCTTGAGCAGCAGTGGTTATTTTAACCCCTGTTCTTTTATCAAAGAATTACTGGCTTTTTCAAAGAGTAGTTTTAAAATCAAGAGCACTTTGTTTTATTTACTACAGGTTAAAAATGTTGCTATAACTTTATGACCCCTGGAGGGGCTGATAGAAATATACAGGCCCCCCTTACTTGTTCAGTGTTTGCCTGCCAAGTGTTCAGTCCCAGATGCACACCGATAAATTCAAGTTCAGTCTTTTTGCCTTTTTATGCATATCTTGAACAATTGCAGGGAGGAGGGTTTAGGTTGCAGGATACTCACGGCACCAATATTTGGAGGACAGTTTCCCTGAAAACCCTTGTTCCAGCTGTATTGGGCCCTATTATAGAAGCCACAAAATTATAAATGTTTAGTAGCCCCTGCTCAGGCTAACAAGGTCCGATGAATTGAATGTTACTGACTAGTGAGGGTGCAGACTGGGGAAAGGTTTATCCAAACCCAAAGCACACTGTAGAAGTAGGAAGGTATGAGTAGTAAGAGATAGCAGGGCGCGCCGTACACCTCGCCTGGCTCATGTGGTTAGCAGGTAATAGCAACCTCAGCTCGCATCATCCAAGCCATGCCCCCAACATGCTTCTCCCCGCCCCTGGGGCTAAATTATTCAAAGGCAGGGTGAAACAAGTTGGAGGCGTTGTTTGGATGAATCGAGCTGAGCTGCTTTTACCTGCTAACCACTCAGGCCGGGCAGTGGCCTGGGCTATCTCTTCCTACTTCTACAGCCACAAAATGATCCAGAAGAAAGAGGGTACAGCCAGTCAATCTGAGAACCTATGCGAGCAGTCAAAATCCTTAACCTCTTGGCTCCGGGGAGGTGGGTGGAGTTTATGATCATGTGACCACTGTGATTGGCTGTCATGGTGGTCAAAAGTTCTTTCTGTTAGCTGCCGGTAACTGTGTCGGGAGCACACAGCGTGCATGCTCTTAGCACAGCTGTATTTACACTAATTCACGCAATTTTGTGGGCGCTCGATGCCAAGGCCCACCCGCCAAGAGGCTGATATTTGCATGCGGCCGGCACCAAGGAGTTAAGCAGCAACCTCTGGTGTCTCTTCCTCAGTGAGCAGTTTTATACCTGGAGCTTCAGGCAAAAAGCACCCACCGCTCCAGCTAAGTTTCCACAGCTGAGTTTCCTTGAGTAAGTTTCCTTAAAGTGGCTGTAACCTTAAAATATAATTTCACTGCCAGCCCCTCTCCTTTATCCAACGATAACACACAGTATAAGTGTTTTTTAAACCGATGCCTCTAAATACCTTTTTTTTCAGAGATCTTCAGGCCGGTCACGTGACTCCCTGCCGCTCTCCTACTCTGATCTCCGGGCTACCATGAGAGGGGCCGAGATCTCCCTCTGACATCAGCCAGGGAGGTCATGTGACCGCTGTGTTGGCCATCAGCCCCTCCCGCTGTAGCCCAGAGATCGGAGTAGGAGAGCGGCCGGAAATCACATGACCAACCTGAAGATCTCTGAAAAAGATGTTTAGAGGCTTAATTTAAAAAAAAAAAACACTTACACAGTGTGTTATTGCTGGATAAAGGAGAGGGGCTGGCAGTGACATTTTTTAAAGTTTCTTTTAGTACTAATAGGGGGGGGGGGGGGCAGAGGTGACTCACACAGATAAAGGAACTGACAGGCAGGGAAAGAGGGGAGAGGGGGAGAGAGGAGACACAGTGGATGAATGAGGCACATAAATTGACCATGGTGTCAGGGCTCAGCAGCCATGAAAAAACATGGTCAGCTGACAGAGGGGAGGGCAGAACCAGGCAGAATCAGACAGTTTTTGTTTCTACAGCTAACAGAGGGACAGGTTAGACAGCACAAGCTCCGTGCTGTTTAACCTGCTATGGGGGGAACAGGATCTTTTTTTTTTTTTAGGGTTACTCCACTTTAAGTCCAGCTTCCTTCAGGCTCTCAGCCATAACACCTGCTGAGGGCCAAAAGATGAAATTGACACATCCCTTCACATAGACATAATATCTGGGGTTGCTTGGCATTACTTTGCCAATAACACTTACCGTAGCAGTCATTATGTGAAAGCAGCACATGACACTTTGCCAATGGTGGACTTACCGTTGCAGTCAATATGTGAAAGCAGCACATTACACGGCACTCTTAAGCCATCTTCCGTTTCTCTCTCTCCTTGGGAGTACCACAGTGTTGGGACCCATCTCCATGTATACTAAATCTGCAGCATTCTGTCCTATTCAAACCAAGATTCACAAGGTGACGCACCCTGCTCTGTCAGCCAAGGTTCCTTCTTTAGTATACCAGTTTCTATTTTCAAGTTCCCCTCCATAGCTCTACTCACTTGGGTACGCTCCCTGAAGTTACACTCTTTCTCCTAGAGTCATTAGTACTCACTCTGAGGGTCTGACTTGCCAATAGGCTTTGTGCATCCAGCTCATGACTCTCCTCTAGTCATTTCAGAGGCAGGACTGCTGCAGTTGCTCCTACTGGATTCTGTACACTTCTCCTGGGATATCTGCCCTGTGCAGGGGCTTTGCTAAGCTGACAACATCTGCATTGATGATTGCCTATTTGTCATGCCCTTGCACCAATACAGATGCATGCATAAAACACTGGTTGTATGTGTTGATTAAATCTTTTTGTAATTCTTTTGTATTTTTTATTTCTCTTGCTAGCCCCAATTTATTATTAAAAATAAACAAGCTCCTGAAGAAGCGTAAATATACGTGCAACATGTTGAGCCAACTATTATGATCATCATACCGCTGCCGTCTAAACCGGAACAGTGGATCATTGCCAGATCTTGTACTGCGTTATGTCTTTCTGTAGTTCCTCTGAATCTATGATGGTTAATTGTGACAGCAGTAGATTATATTGTATTTACTATTGATAATATTAATTGTGGTAATCTTTTAAGCATTTGTAATTTAATGAATAAATATTTTTTGATACATCTTATGTATGTTGCCTAACTGTGCCTAAAAAGTCCAAAGTCCCTTTTGCTTTCTTTTTTCTTGATGTGGAGTAATTGACTCCCATTCCCCAACTGCATCTAGCCTCCTACCAACCTGGCTTTTATATGGACACTGACTACACCCATTACATCAAAATGAAAGGGGAGCTATCGCTTGGTTATAACTTTCTCTTTACCATGTGATAATGAAACAGAGCCATCTAGTGGCCAGATATCTAGCTGCACCTGCTCACAAACTCAAGAGGTCATGTGCAGGAGTAATATGATCAGTGGCTGACCCATGAGGGACCCAAAAGAAATGTGTAATAAGATGCTTTGTATTGCTGGAGGCGGGCACACTAGAAGGTGAGAGTTCTATAATGTACAATGTATGCTGTGCATATGTGCACATTACAGCAAGAGCTTCCGAACCCAGTATGGATTTAGTTTAGCTTTAATGCAGCATGTTCATGGTGCATAAAGAAATTTTTGATACGATGACTCAATTAATTCAATTGAGGTATGAAACAAACACCAACTAAATGTTGCATGCCTGCTGACAAAGGTAATTAATTTGTTGCCAATGAAGCAGAAAAATACTCAAAGTCAGAGGGAATGTTGTAAGCAGATCTTACAAAAAAAACAAATAATAATTATTCTGGCATATCATGATTACATAACTTAATTTACAATAAAAGAAAGTATTATAAAGCTCAACTTAACTAAAAGAGAGATTACATTTTTGAAATAAAAAATATGCAATCATGATCAATTCCCTCCCCTTTCGGTATTTCCAAAAAATGAAATCTAAGAAGCCTGGAGCTGAAATGGAGGATAAAGTAGTGCTATAATCATCCAGGAGAATCATTCATGAGAAGTCCTCAAAGACGTATTTGGTTATACATTAACCACTTCCAGCCCAAGGTACAACATATGACGTGATGGACTTTGAGTGGTGATATCTGAACGATGCCCCCCTCCCCTCTCCCGCCACCCTCCAGTGCTTCTACGGTCTCACCCGTGCGATCAGTGAGCCAGAGAATGAATCAGTCGCCCCCGGAAGTTAGCCATAGAGATTTCTGGTGACCAGATGGTCCCCAGTCATCTCTATGACCCTCAGAGGCTCAGGCGCAATGTTATGGCGTCACGTCCGGGCCGGCGGATGTAAACAATGCTGGGGACTTGGCTGGAAAGGCCGTGACAGTTTATTTTTTTGATCTCTGTCTTTCCAGCCTGAAGGAGAGATGTGGGGTCTTATAGACCCCACATCTCTCCATAAAGAGGACCTGTCACGCACTATTCCTATTACAAGGGATGTTTACATACATTTAAATAAAAGTAAAATAAAGAATAAAAAAAAGCAAAGCGCCCGTCCCCGCGTGATCGCACACAGAAGCGAACGCATACGTAAGTCGCGCCCACATATGTAAACGGCGTTCAAATCACACATGTGAGGTATTGCCGAGTGTATTAGAGCAAGAGCAACAATGCTCACCCAAGACCTCCTCTGTAACTCTAAACAGGTAACCTGTAAAAAATGTTAAAGCGTTGCCTATGGAGATTTTTAAGTGCCAAAGTTTGGCGCCGTTCCACAACTGTGTGCAATTTTAAAGCATAACATGTTAGGTATTTACTTGCCATAACATAATTCTTTTCACATTATACAAAAAAATTGGGCTAACTTTTTTTTTTTTTTTTTAATTCATGAAAATGAAGTTTTTTTTCCAAAAATAAAAGCGTTTGAAAAATCGCTGCGCAAATACCGTGTGATATAAAAAGTTCCAACAACCACCATTTTATTCCCTAGGGTCTCTGCTAAAAAATAAAATATAATGTTTGGGGGTTCTGAGTAATTTTCTAGAAAAAAAAATATGATTTTTACATATTTGAGCGAAGTGCTAGAATTGGCCTGGATGGGAAGTGGTTAAATCAGATAGGCCGGTCAAAGTTATAATTCCTCACAATCCTCCCTCTCCCACCCATTAAAATAATTTTAGCATTTGTTTTCACTTAAATGCCTCTATTTTCATTATTTTAAGTGTTTTCACATCACATGGCTCTCTTACTTTTGTAGTCATTGGCAGCCAGGTGAGGGATTGTCATGACACCCTAATTGCCTTCCTGTAAATGTAGATGTGCCCAGCCTGACTACAACTCCTCCGGCTGCTTGCATAATGTGGACATGGTCATGGAAGTGCGGTTAGATGGATGGCAAGGTGGGAGGAATATTAGGGAAGTTGGTGGCCTAAGGGAAACCTTTAATGTATTTTCTGTTTGGCTATCTCACTCCCACTTAATGTGTATATTAACCATTAGCTACTCTGTCTAACATGTTGCACTGTGTGTGTTGTTATTTGAATTTACTTGCCTTACTACTACTGATATTTGGTATCCTATGTGGAATTGCCCTATTTTGTATACAACTTCTACCTATTCACCTCACTGAGGCTTTTGTTCTTTTGTGTTGTTTTTTGTTCATCATGTTTATTTTTTTTTCTTTTAAAACAAATGTAGCATGGCCCCCTAAGGGACTGCTTGGAATTACCTGCTCATCACGGCCATGAACTGGTGAACATCCCAACCCATGAGACACTCTGGGTTCAGACATCCTTATATCACTGTAGAGTAATAAATCAGACAACTCTGTGTGTTTATGTTATGAGAATATTTACTTGAACCAATTAAAGGAGATGTTGTCACTAAAAGGAGGTAATAGATCTGCTGAGTTTTAGGCAACAGCGCCAACTCAGCAAAGGAAGCAAAATATTAACAAATGGCAATATGATATACACACTTCCTTAAAGAAAAAATGCTACACCCTATAGGGATGTTTCAGCTAACAGATTATACTGACACTCTGCAGAGGATGGAATCTGGCCAGCCTATACTGCTATCCTAAGGAGAGAGAGCAGGTCTAGAAGTGATAATATAATGGCCCTTGTATCAGCAATAGCATCAATGTCCCCATTGCAGATCTGATGGTCTTCACTCTATATGTGTCTGCGTGCCCATGCACCAAGCAACACCTACCCAAATTTGCCACGCCCACCCACATGGACTGGCTCCACCTAGCTTCGCCTGGTTGGTCAGTTACATCACATAGCTCTTATATCCTTTTTTGGGGGGTTAAACAGCTTGACCAATCCCAGCTTACATTACATCCCTAAATCCAGGATGGGGGTTATGGTATGTTATCCTATTAGAAAGAGCTATGTGATATAACTGACCAACCAGGAGGAGTTAGGTGGAGCCAGTCCATGTGGGTGGGCGTGACCAATTTTGGTGGGTGTTGCTTGGTGCATGGGCACGTAGACACATATAGAGGCAACTAGGAGAGATGAGCCACTGCCCGTTTAGGCTCTGTGGAAAAGGGTACGCCCTTGAAACGTGTCAGAAATTTTGGGATATCATCTGATCCCCTCAACATCAGGTCCGGTTTGCCGGTGTTCAGAAACGCAGTCTCACTAATTGACAAGCCCCATGTACATGCTCGTATGTGAGTATAAACATTGTTTTTTTATGCTTTTAATAAAGTTCCACCATTCCTCCTTCTTTCCTTTTTTTAAAGATGTCTAAGCACAGTGTTCAAATAGATTCAGTAGAGTTTTCCGGAAGTAAAGATGTCTGTTGAAAATGTCCCAGTGAAAATGTGACAAAGGTTGGGTCGATTGCCCTCTAAGCAACGACCAGACCGATACGATGTCATCCGGACAGTAACTCGTGTAGCGACACTCGTGCAGCGGATCTGCCATCTCGATCTCCTGATGTAAAGCTTGGTACACCGACTGGCAGGTGACCGGAGTAGTGCTGGATGGATGTCCAATGGCAAACGGCAGTGCTAGGCCCCTCAGGTATGGTTTGGAAGGTGGTACTTCCAGGCCCCGACCCCTCTTTCCATGCACAGAGAGGTCCATCTTGTGTCAGGCCCGAGAGGAAAACGGCTCCATGCAGGCTTTTGCTTCTTTTATAGCTACTACCAGCAATCTTCCTAATGGCAGCAGAGATCCCTGGATGTGTAGTCCAGGCACATAATCATGCAAAGCAATTATCTGATGGGAGAATTACTCCTCCCACAATCCTTTTTGTTTGGCACACAAATATGATGTCACCTGATACACTGATCACTAGAAGGACAGGCGATGCTTTGAAATACAGGAAGGTACGGCGCTTTACGATTGTAGTCCATATTGCTACATCCTCCCCCCACTTGGTCCCTAAAGACAGAGCACAACCTGTGGAATCACTTTAATGCATCATGAAAGCTAAACAATTAACCATCTAACAAACTAGAACAGCTAATAACTGACCTAATGAAGGGTCTTCTGATAGCAATTTATATACATCAACAGAAGTCACATTCATTTTATGACAGGCCAATAATAAGTTAGTGGCCCACCCAGTAGTGTCAGAGGGTGGATTAAGGTCATCCTTTACTAAAGATTCTGTACAGGAGGCAAGTACTTGACTGGGATGTTGAGTAGTGGGTATAAGTTCATCAGAATTTTCTCCAAGAGTATCATAAGTCAATCTTTTTGCGGGAAATATCCTCTGTCTCAACCGGGAATGTGTGTCTTCGAATGACTCTGGTTCCTGTTCTGCTTCCCAAAAACTGCATCCAGCTTCCGGTTCAGGTTCTACTTTGGTCTCAGGCTCTACTTCAGGCCTGGTTCTACTTCAGGCCTGGCTCTACTTCAGGCTCTAACCCCTGTTCATGGACTGTCTTTCCTCATGCAGTTTTAGTAGGAGGGATGAGAGCATCAGTCGCATAAGACGATTCGCAGGGTTCCAGCTTGACTTCCTCATTTTCCTTAGGTGTGTAAGGAACCACCACCTCAGTGTCAGGCGGATGGGAACCTGTTTCCTGGACAGCCTTCTTCACCGGCATCAGGAACAATGGACTCATCTTCCAAAGAGGGAACCCACAGCCAATCCAAAGTTAATTCCTCATTGTCACGTCCATCTTCCTGACGTGCGGGTGGACAGGTTTATCTGACCCTAGGCCTCAACATTGGGGACTGATATGTCTCTGGGCAAGGGGTTGAGGATACTCGAACAGCCTCCGAAATGGGCAGCAAATGGTTTCAATGCCAAGTCTTGAGAGGGCCAGTCTTCCCTTCAGGCCTAATCTGATAGACAGGGAGTCCAGGTAGTCATTTGCAAACAATGTAGGGTTGGAAACACCCAATCATTCAGCCAGCTTATGTTTTCCTGGCACCCCTAGATTATGCAACAACACTCGATCTCCAGGTTGTAGATCTTAAACCTTCACTCTAAGATCAACGTTTTTCTTGTTCCTTTGTTCTCTGATGGTAGAGGCCTCCTTAGCTTTCTCATAAGCCACCTTTAAGTTCTTCCAAAGTAGGTCGATATATCCCCTATAACAGGCTTAGGTTTGATCTATTGATGTTCCGAAAGCCAAATCCACAGGTAGGCGAGCTTCTCTTCCGAACGTTAATCTGTAAGGGGAGTATCCAGTAGAATAATTTGAGGTACTATTATAGGTATGAACTATTGCAGCAATATGGTCTCCCCAATGCTGTTTCTTCTCTAATGGGAGGATTCCTAACATGTTCAACAGGTGTGGTTGAAACGTTCAGGTTGTGGGTCCCCTTGGGGATGGTAAGGAGTAGTCCTGGATTTCTTTATGTTTAAGAGTTCACATAGTCTTCTGATCAGCTTACTCTCAAAGTCCCGACATTGATCTGAATGTAGGTGCGTGATTGTGCTTTCTCCACCTCACATGGTGCAAGGGGATGGGCGGAATCTCGCTGAAGTCTCTGCACCAGAAGTGGGAGTTCACCTCGCCCCACACACTGCCATTACGTTGACGCATGACGTTGGCGGGAACCCGCCCCAGGCCATGGGTACTTTGGCTGGGGTGGACCGGCAGCTCACTCCACACGGCTCTATTCTGAGGAGAGGTTCCATGGGTCCCCATTCACATCTTAGGTAACTGGGGGGGTCTTACAGGACTATACCTACACATACTTGTACATACATATACATACCCCCACATGGGCACATACACACACACACACACAGACATACATACACATATACATACACCATTGTATCGGTAAGTTAATGGCACCCCATTTTTGGAAGTGTCCACATTATAAAATCACTTCCATTTTTATATTCACTTTAGTGATTTGGGGTGTGTTAGGGTAGGAATCCCTTACTAATTTTCTATAAAGCTGCAGGATCTTGTCCCAGAAAGGGATTAATTGAGGATATGTGCCCCAGATATGGGAAATAATACCTGGGGCCTGCATATACCGCCAACAAGTATCTGGCACAGCCAAGTTTATCTTTTGTAAGATAGTCAGGCAACAATACCATCTAGACAGTATCTTGTAGTTATGTTCCTGGGCAATTGAGGCTATAGAAGTCTTGTAGGAAAGAGCAAGTATCTTGTCCCAGTCCGCATCCTCAAGACATATATTCAACTTTCTCTCCCATTTGGCTTTAAATGGTGGAGAATGTTTGGTATATAAATTTGGTATATCATGGAGAGAGGGTGTTCATGTCTGGTGGACTGGGAGAGTAATGACTCAAAGTCAGGGTACGGTCTGGGCAGTGAGTCCGTAGGATGTAAGGACTTCATCTAATGTTGTAACTGAATATATTCAATCCAGGCACTGGAGGGGTTCTGGCAGTCAGGGAGTATCCTATCTAGAGGGAGTAGTTTCCCGCTAAGTAAGGTGTGGCTCAACCGAGGATTATCGTCTCACACCCATGTGAGGAACCATGATCTGTGGAGATATGGTGGAAAAGAAGAGCAGTCAAACAAAAGAGACATTGGACTCGGCCTTGAGGAAAGCAAGCTTTTGGTAAGGTATGAATCCCAGATATGCAGGGTAGCCTGGAAAAGGAGAGGCAGAGATGGAGATCTAATTTTAGGGTCCGTCCAAAGCATAGATGTAATATCAGGTAACACTAGATAATTTTCTAAAGAGACCCATAGTTTGGAGGACTTCCCATGATATTAATCTATTACCCGAATCAAGACGACCACATGAAAATAGAGGGAGAGTCGCGGAAACGCCACCCGCCTCTCGCCTTTGGTAAGGATAGAATTTTCAGTTTAATTCTAGGTTGTTTGTGGTTCCAAACATACTTGTGTAGGGCTTTGGTAACCGTGGAAAAAAGCCTGCCGGAGGGGGCACTGGGACTGCTTACAAAGTATACTGATAGAACTGGAAAGCCCATTTAAAACAGAATGCTGAAATGAAAATTTTATATAAGCCATGAAGTTTGGCATCATGACCATTCCATTTCTTTTACTACGTTTTAATGAACAACTGGAACAATAAAATAGATGTTGGTCCTGTAACATGCCACTGCCAGCATTACAGAATAAGTTAAAGTGATACTAAAGTCTTTTTTTCTTTAAAAATATCAAACATGTTATACTTAAATGCATAAAGGAAAACAAACATATTGGTGCTCAGGAAGCTGGATGAATAGGGCATTAGGTAGGGCTTAGCCAAAGAAAGCAGCCTGTGTAAGTGATAAGTCCATCAATGGTAGTAAATCTCTCTAGAGATGTAAAATCTGGTGCTTGACGGCTGCTGGCTCTAAAGGGAGCTAGAAGGAACTCTGCAAATGCATAAAAACAG
Source organism: Lithobates sylvaticus (assembly GCA_028564925.1). NCBI lineage: Eukaryota > Metazoa > Chordata > Amphibia > Anura > Ranidae > Lithobates > Lithobates sylvaticus. The sequence goes on along the minus strand of CM053027.1, from coordinate 541,172,890 downwards.
AAGAAAAAAGGAGGGCCATCTAAGTGCAGCAGTAAAAAACGTTTATTGGTAAATATAAATGAAGCTACTCACAGTGTTGCAGGTGCATCAACGCATGAAGTACAGAAAGAGTTCATCCGCTCGAAAAAATATATAAAAAAAATAAAAACTAGAAAAAATAAAAAAGTTTGGAGTAAAAAAAAATAAAAATGGGAACTGACACTGGCTGGATGAAAAAATTAATAAGTACAATAATGAACCCAATATTTGGTGGTACAAAAATTGACTGGCACATTAGGTGAAACAGTTAAGAGTGGTACAAGGAACTATAGGTGTATACATGGATGAACTATGAAATAATAAGAACATAATGAGTAGTTACACACTATTATATTGTATAACATTATTTTTAAAAAACATTATTTACTTACTCTAGTAGAATCTCAACAAATGGATAGAGACCATACGGGTACTTACCTAAAATAATTGATAAAATATATTATATATATATATATATTATATATATATATATATATATATAGTATCTCACTTTTCTACAATGTAAGGTAGTGAGTGTACACCTTGTATAACAGTGCAAATTTGCTGTCCTCTCAAAATAACTCGACACACAACCATTAATGTCTAAACCACTGGCAACAAAAGTGAGTACACCCCTAAGTGAAAATGTCCAAATTGGGCCCAAAGTGTTAATATTTTGTGTGGCCACCATTATTTTCTAGCAATGCCTTAACCCTCTTGGGCATGGAGTTCACCAGAGCTTAACAGTTTGCCACTGGAGTCCTCTTCCACTCCTCCATGACGACATCAAGGAGCTGGTGGATGTTAGAGACCACGTGCTCCTCCACCTTCTCTTTGAGGATGTCCCACAGATGCTCAAAAGGGTTTAGGTCTGGAGACATGCTTGGCCAGTCCATCACCTTTACCCTCAGCTTCTTTAGCAAGGCAGTGGTCGTCTTGGAGGTGTGATTGGAGTCGTTATCATGTTGGAATACTGCCCTATGGCCCAGTCTCCGAAGGGAGGGGATCATGCTCTGCTTCAGTATGTCACAATACATGTTGGCATTCATGAACTGAAGCTCACCAGTGTCCGCAGCACTCATGCAGCCCCAGACCATGACATTCCCACCACCATGCTTGACTGTAGGCAAGACACACTTGTCTTTGTACTCCTCACCTGGTTGCTGCCACACACGCTTGACACCATCTAAACCAAATAAGTTTATCTTCGTCTCATCAGACCACAGGACATAATTCCAGTAATCCATGTCCTTAGTCTGCTTGTCTGCAGAAAACTATGGGCTTTCTTGTGCATCATCTTTAGAAGAGGCTTCCTTCTGGGACGACAGCCATGCAGACCAATTTGATGCAGTGTGCAGCGTATGGTCTGAGCACTGACAGGCTGACCCCCCACCCCTTCAACCTCTGTAGCAATGCTGGCAGCACTCATATGTAATTTTCCCAAAAACATCTTTTGGATATGACGCTGAGCACGTGCACTCAACTTCTTTGGTTGACCATGGAGAGGCCTGCTCTGAGTGGAACCTGTCCTGTTAAACTGCTGTATGGTCTTGGCCACCATGCTGCAGGTCAGTTTCAGGGTCTTGGCAATCTTCCTAAACCTAGTCGATCTTTATGTAGAGCAACAATTCTTTTTTTCAGATCCTCAGAGAGTTCTTTGCCATGAGGTGCCATGTTGAACTTCAAGTGACCAGTATGAGAGAGTGAGAGCAATAACACCAAATTTAACACACCTGATCCCCATTCACACCTGAGACCTTGTAACACTAAATGAGTCACATGACACCGGGGAGGAAAAATGGCTAATTGGGCTCAATTTGGACATTTTCACTTAGACTTTGCGCTGCATTTTGAGATTTCATAATTTGCCATGTCACGAATGTTAATTCTCCATTACGAACGCTAGTTTACAAGACCGACTGCGCAGAATTGTTGCTCTACATAAAGATGCATATGCTATAAGAAGATTTCCAAGACCCTGAAACTGAGCTGCTGCACGGTGACCAAGACCATACATTGGTTTAACAGGACAGGTTCCACTCAGAACAGGCCTTGCCATGGTTACATATATAGTTACATAGTAGGTGAGGTTGAAAAAAGACACAAGTCCATCAAGTCCAACCTATGTGTGTGATTATATGTCAGTATTACAATGTATATCCCTGTATGGTCAACCAAAGAATGTTGAGTGCACGTGCTCAGCGTCATAACCAGAGGTTGTCTTTGGGAAATAGACATATGAGTGCTCCAAGCATTGCTGCAGAGGTTGAAGGGGTGGGGGGTCAGCCTGTCAGTGCTCACACTGCATCAAATTGGTCTGCATGGCTGTCGTCCTAGAAGGAAGCCTCTTCTAAAGATGGTGCAAAAGAAAGCCTGCAAACAGTTTGCTGAAGACAAGCAGACTAAGGACATGGATTACTTTAGCAATGTCCTGTGGTCTGATGATACGAAGATAAACTTATTTTGTTCTGATGGTGTCAAGCGTGTGTCGCGGCAACCAGGTGAGGAGTACAAAAACAAGTGTGTCTTGCCTACAGTCAAGCATGGTGGTGGGATTGTCATAGTCTGGGGCTGTATGAGTCCTGCGGGGACTGGGGAGCTAAAGTTCATTGAGGGAACCATAAATGCCAGCATGTACTGTGGCATACTGAAGCAAAGCATGATCCTCTCCCTTTGGCGACTGGGCCGCAGGGCAGTGTTCCAACATGATAGCGACCCTAAACACACCTCCAAGATGACCACTGCCTTGCTAAAGAAGCTGAGGGTAAAGGTGATGGACTGGCCAAGGTCTCCAGACCTAAACCCTATTGAGCATCTGTGGGGCATCCTCAAACGGAAGGTGGACGAGCGCAAGGTCTCTCACATCCACCAGCTTTGTGATGTCATCATGGAGGAGTGGAAGAGGACTCCTGTGGTAACCTGTGAAGCTCTGGTGAACTCCATGGCCAAGAGGGTTAAGGCAGTGCTGGAAAATAATGGTGGCCACACAAAATATGGACACTTTGGGCCCAAAATGGACATTTTCACTTAGGGGTGTACTTACTTTTGTTGCCAGCAGTTTAGACATTAATGGCTGTGTGTTGAGTTATTTTGAGGGGACAGCAAATTTACATTGTTATACAAGCTGTACACTCAATACTTTACATTGAAGCAAAGTGTAAAGTGTTGTAACATGAAATGTTATAAAAAAATATTTACAAAAATGTGAGGGGTGTACTCACTTTTGTAAAATACTGTAGATGAGCAAGTTTGGGGTAGAGGAATTTGACTGGCCTGCACAGAGTCCTGACCTCAACCCGAAAGAACACCTTTGGGATGAATTAGAGGGAGATTGCGAGCCAGGCCTTCTAGTCTGACATCAGTGCCTGACCTCACAAATGTGCTTTTGGAAGAATGGTCAAACATTCCCGTAGACTCACTGCTAAACCTTGTGGACATCCTTCCCAGAAGAGTTGAAGCTGTTATAGCTGCAAAGGATGGGCAAACTCAATATTGAACCCTGCGGACTAAGACTGGGATGCCATTAAAATTCATGTGCCCCAATACTTTTTGACAATATAGTGTATATGTGCAAATCAGGTTAATTTCATCAATACAATGGTAGTAGGTGCTTAAAATCTTGTATTGAACCCTGCGGACTAAGACTGGGATGGCATTAAAATTCAATATAAAATGAATTCTCTTCTTCTTTAATGGGATAATAATGAAGCTGCTTTGCTGGTGATACAGATTGAGTTATTGCAAACAAATTTTCAAAGGCTTTTTTTTCTAGTGATATCAAGAATAATATTTTACTTTTTTTAAATATTTGGGCAAGTTACCACAACACCATTATCCTGCAGTTTTTAAGATCAAAGATACAACTACGTTGGTGTCCCTTGTCAATTTTACATTGGATTTTTTTAAATGTAACTGCCTACTCCCAAACTGTCATTTGGTAAAAAAACACATAGCCAAGTATTATTCTCCACAATAATTGTATTGTGCATTAACCGCTTCCCGACCGCCTAACGACGATATACGTCGGCAAAATGGCACGGGCAGGCAAAATCACGTACCTGTACGTGATCGTGCATGTGCCTGCCTGTGGGGCGCGCTCGCGACCCGGTCGGGAGCTCCGTGACCCCGGCCGCGGGACCAGTGGACCCAATCGCCGCTGGTGTCCTGCGATCGGGTTACGGAGCTGAAGAACGGGGGAGAGGTTTGTGTAAACAAACCTCTCCCCGCGCTTCCTACACTGACTATCAGTGATCGGCGGTTCCCTGTCATCGGGAACACCGATCAATGACGTCACACGTACAGCCACGCCCCCTACAGTAAAATAAACACAACACGTCACACTGACTCCTCCCCGCCCCCTAGTGGTTAACCCCTTCACTACAACTGTCATTTACATAGGAATCAGTGCTATTTAACCACTTCAGCCCCGGACCAATTGGCAGCCAAAGGACCAGGCCCCTTTTTGCAATTCGGCACTGCGTCGCTTTAACTAACAATTGCGCGGTCATGCGACGTGGCTCCAAAACAAAATTGGCGTCCTTTTTTTCCCACAAATAGAGCTTTCCTTTGCTGGTATTTGATCGCCCCTGCGGTTTTTATTTTTTTCGCTATAAACAAAAATAGAGCGACAATTTTGAAAAAAATGCAATATTTTTTACTTTTTGCTATAATAAATATCCCAAAAATATATAAAAAAATATTTTTTTTCCTCAGTTTAGGCCGATACGTATTCTTCTACATATTTTTGGTAAAAAAATCGCAATTAGCGATTATTGATTAGTTTGCGCAAAAGTTATAGCGTTTACAAAATAGGGGATAGTTTTATAGCATTTTTATTAATATTTTTTTTTTATTAGTAATGGCGGCGATCAGCGATTTTTATTGTGACTGCGACATTTTGGCGGACACATCGGACATTTTTGACACATTTTTGGGACATTTGTCATTTATACAGCAATCACTGCTATTTAAATAGCACTGATTCCTATGTAAATGACAGTTGTAGTTAGGGGGTTAACCACTAGGGGGCGGGGAGGAGTCAGTGTGACGTGTTGTGTTTTTTTTTACAGTAGGGGGGCGTGGCTGTACGTCTGACATCATTGATCGGCGTTCCCGATGACAGGGAACCGCCGATCACTGACAGTCAGTGTAGGAAACGCGGGGAGAGGTTTGTTTACATAGACCTCTCCCCGTTCTTCAGCTCCGTAACCCGATCGCGGGATATCGCTCCCGACCGGGTCGCGTGCGCGCCGCTGGCGGCGCGCGCGCGCGGCCCCCCGGGCAGGCAAATTAAAGGGGACGTACAGGTACGTGCTTTTGCCTGCCCGTGCCATTCTGTTGACGTATATCTACAGGAGGCGGTCGGGAAGCGGTTAAATAGCATTGATTGCTGTATAAATGACAAATGTCCCAAAAATGTGTCAAAAATGTCCGATGTGTCCGCCATAATGTCGCAGTCACAATAAAAATCGCTGATCGCCGCCATTACTAGTAAAAAAAAAATATTAATAAAAATGCTATACAACTATCCCCTATTTTGTAAACGCTATAACTTTTGCGCAAACCAATCAATAATCGCTAATTGCGATTTTTTTTACCAAAAATATGTAGAAGGATACGTATCGGCTGAAACTGAGGAAAAAAAATGTTTTTTTATATATTTTTTGGGGATATTTATTATAGCAAAAAGTAAAAAATATTGCATTTTTTTCAAAATTGTCGCTCTATTTTTGTTTATAGCGCAAAAAATAAAAACCGCA